>JAIFTH010000044.1:0-82537 GCA_019968535.1 Fragariocoptes setiger | reverse complement strand
TGTGTGTGTGTGTGTGTGTGTGTGTGTGTGTGTGTGTGTGTGTGTGTGTGTCTTGACAGAAGTAATGTTAAACTATAGTGTGATAACTTTTTATATTACACAAGCTCGATAGCTATAGCTGGGTGGCTAAAAGTGCAAAGGCTTGGCTTCTAAGTTTACGAACGTTTATATACCGAATAGTCGAGCGACCGATCACGCCTTGGCGGCCGCATCGAGCCAACACTCGAGTACTTGCTGCAGGTGGCACTCATCGAGCTTTAGCGGTAATACCACTGCCTGCCAATTACAATATCATCAGCATAGACGAATGAGCTGGCACAAGTGACTGGCGCGCACGCATGCACGCACACAATCATTATTAGCGACGCCTTATCTTATCACTAGTGGCTGATGAGCATCACTGCTGGCACATGTTAATTGAATGATACTACCACTACTGCCACAATATTGAATGTCACACATTCAATGCGTTGCATTAGACAGTACAGTTGTTTATCGAATACTCAACGAATGTACCGAAAAACTAGTTGAATGTTTACAGATTGTCTCGTCACATCATCGCGTTCGAAATCACGACTCATTTCGTGTACTGGCATTGTTGACTATTTATTTCCATTTCTTTCCACCTCATTCGGTAGATAAGTAACTACAGAGAATTACTCGGCATGAACATCATGGTTCCTTGCGGAAATAATATTCTCTTATCTAACTGGTAGTTTTCGAGAACATGAAATCACGTGGTATCAAATGAATAAACAAATTGTATCAACAGGATTCCTTGAATAATGAACTATTGTTCGTCACACAGTGGTTGTGTACGCGACAGCCTTTCCCACAGGCCGGTGTATTTGTACGCACGCGCGAGCGCGCGTTTTCGTACACATAAACATAAATTCGTCACGCCAGGGCCTCACGCGGGTTTTTTTTGTGAAGCACACAAACACACACACCGCACAAACACCAAGTTCAATCGTTCGGCCTGAACGCCCACGTCCGCTCGTTTATCGATGTGCGTCATGTGCAAGTTGGCCCTTAATATCATGGGCCGAGATGGGTCCCACACACACACACGATTGGGGTTTGATTCCGTGTGAACATTCCATTCAGGCCACCGATCTATTGATAATTATCAATACTGAATCACATCATCGAATATGATGAAAATATTTCTAATTTAAATATATATCACTCGAGAATCTCAAAAATCGTTTCATTCTAGATGAAATAGCATTTTTTGTTGCAATATAAATCATCAGGATCCAAACGCACAACACAACATTACACTAACGAATCTCTTACTATTAGCATCTAAAAAGAGACAAAACTATCATATATTTCACAGATATTCACACCTCTAAACTCAGATTCTATCGATATCAATCCCAAACGAAAAAACCATGACCACTACCGGACAAACCATCACTGATAGACTCAATGCTGGCTGGTATGCTCTTGCCGGACAAGGACTGGCCAGAGTTGTATGCAAAGCCACCACCGAAGAGGTGTTGGGCCCAAAGAAAAAGCATCTCAGTTATCTTGTTGCCTGCACAGAAGAGCCTAACGTGTCGATACCACAATTAGCCAATCTCATTATCGAGAGAACTCACAACACCAGCTGGGTTGTCGTATTCAAGGCTCTCATCTCTGTTCACCATTTGATGATATTCGGCAACGAACGATTCACTCAATACTTAGCTTCGAGCAATTATTCATTTGAGCTCAGCGGATTCCTTGATCGCACCGCCGGCCTCGGTTACAACATGTCGACTTTTGTTCGTAAATATTCAAAATACATCAACCAGAAAGTTCTTTCTTATCGATTATTAGCGATCGATCTATGCAAAATTAAACAAGGCAAAGATGGATACTTTAGCAAGATGCACTTTGAGGAATTGATAAAAACACTGCCGACGTTACAGTCACAATTTGATTGCCTGTTAGAGTTCGAATGTGGCACTAACGACTTGACCAACGGAGTCATTGACTCTTGCTTTCATCTAATGTTCAGAGATCTTAATCGATTATACGGCGGTTATCATGATGCAATGATTAATCTTTTAGGTAAGAATTAACTACTCAAACAATTATTGAGCTTTACTCTAGACAACTCATTGACTCTTGATTGCTTACCCCTTCTTCTCGCACCCCAGAGAGATATTTCAAATTGAGCCGAAGGAATTGCCGCGAAGCATTAGCCATGTACAAAAAGTTTCTCGCAAGCATGGAGAAAGCAGCTGATTTTTTCAAGATTGCCGAAACAATTGGGATCGAAAAAGTCAACACACATGATATGAAACCGTACACGTCATTGTTGACGCCTCTCGAGAATCATCTTCAAACTCTTGAAGCAAAATCTGGAAAGAAGGGAGCTGTCCATGTAGCTCAAGATGCTCAGCTGTCTTCTGGTACTCCTAAGGCAGAAACAGCCCCACAAAAAACACCATCGCCACAAAAAGAGATACCCAAGAAAGAGGTACCAAAAAAGCCTGAGAATGAACATCCAGTCAGCGCACCAGCTGCCAAAGAGCCATCGAAAGAAAAGAAGGTACCACCTGTAAAACCAGAGCCACCACGACCACCAAGGCCGGTAAGTAATCACAGAAATGCACTATTTACAATTGATGCACTATATACTAATAAATATCTAAACTGTCACCATGATTGCACTTCAGGCTTCTCCAAAGAAGAACAGAGAACAATCTAGCGCGACCAAGTCTCCAGCGAATGCGGCTAACCCATTTCTAGCGGACTCTAAAGTGAATCACGCTAATATTGAAGAAAATAGTCGTAAGAAGACTACATTTGCAAATACTTTTGGAGACAAACAAGAGGGTAAGTCAAAGTTGATTGAATTGTAGTATATAAAGCTGATTTTATAGTTTGACAAATATCACTGACAATATTTTATCATCACACGATATGAATAACTGTCTTATGATAACACAAGATCACGGATCGTATAGCAATGTTGATACTGTGCAAGAAGGACAAACCTTCGATGTGTCACATGAGGGAGCTCGTAAAACAAAACCGCCGCGACCAACGAGCTCGCCTTTGGTGTCACCAACCCGTAACATGAAGCTTGAGGAAAAAATTACAAACGATGGTAGGAAGTCAGAAGATGGTCAGTCAGATGAGCGTTCGTCCCGACCTCCATCAAGACCACCTCCTCCATCATCGGGGAGCTCTAGCAGAACTGTAAGTCCAACTGCCGGCGCTACGGCAACAAACAATACCGGCAGAACAAAAGCAGACGATGATGTCGATGATGATGCAAGTCCCGCCGGTGACGATTCACAAACAGATGAAAAGGTTTGTGAGCCTGTGGTAGAAGAGCCAGATGATGAAACGGAGAACAATAATAGCAATGACAATATTACCGAAGTTGACCACACCGATGGAGACACTGGTGCCGGAAAACCAAATGAAGTAACTGAGGACGCCCGCGGAGACTAATACCTCTAACTATGTATATACAATTATGTACATTTGTGTATATGGCTTGTAATCAGTTAATATTCAGCTAGATATTTGTTGAGGGTGGCCAGCGATGGTAAATAGTAGGTTGGCACACATAAGTTATCGTCATCGTGCTCTGACTGCTGATATTGGAACATCTCTTTTTTGGTGCCAATGCCGCTTTGGACGAACAATGTTGACATGCCGTTGTTGTGTCCAAATGGCATGTCTGTTGTCAACCGATCACCAATCATAATCGATCGTGATGGATCAATATCAGGATGTTGGCTACGGATTATGTCGAAGAAGTAAGTGTCTGGTTTGCCGAGAACGATTGGATCTTTGCCGGTGGCGCACTTGATAGCGGCAACATAGAGACCTGGTCCAGGAACAAATATATCGGGACTGGGCGATGGGAAAGACTCGTCAGCATTGGATGCAATAAACAGACAGTCAGGACGCTTCACGTAACTACAAGCCTTGGCTAATTTGGGGAAGCTAACTTGGTTGTCGAAACCGACCACAACGGCGCCGACTTGCTTGTCGATCTGAATTTTAGCTTGACCAGGAATCCAATGTTCAGGTGTTGCGTCGGCCCCAACTCCAAAACAGTCAATGCCCATGTCTGTTAGTTCGTCAGCTATGCCTTGACTGCCAAGCACATAAACTTTTCTATTGAAGTTGATTTGCTTCAAATATACAGCCGAACTGTGTGGATCAAACCATATGATTTGATGAATGGGACAAAGGAAATTTTTTGTTAGCAATCTAGTCACAAAGTATCAACACAAAGAATAAATATCGCAATAGATTAATTGATGAAAGTACTTACGCGTAACTTGTCGGGAATACTTCATTGATATTCGCATCATAGCCGAGCTTGTGGAGTTTCTGTAAACATTCTTTACGATTTTTTGTGCTGTTATTGGTGGCATAGATGACTTTCTTACCAAACTTTCTCAAAGTGTTGAGTGCCCGAGCTACTCCGTTAATGGCGCCATTGTTGATGTACAACACACCGTCACAATCGGTGACAATAGTGTCAAAGCTCTCCATAAATTCATGAAATGATTCGTTGTTGTCCAGACTGATAGCCATGTTTCTTGATTCTAGAATGACTTAAAGCCAATTGTTCAAATAGAAAAGATGAAAAAGTGGTGAAATACTGTGGGTGATTTGGTTCAATGTCTATGTAGTTGTAATGGCAGTGCAGATAATTTGGCACTCTGAAGGGTCCAATCGAGTTACTGTGTAAATGGTTATGTTCGACCTAGGTCTTGTCTAGTGATGAGCATAGATGCGAATGTTGACTCTTAAGATTGAACCAGGCCCTTATATAAGATTCTCAACGAAGGCTCGACCCATTTACCGACTCGAAACTTCGGACAGTTGATGCGATGAAATTCTGTGTAGGGTCATCATCACTATCACGCTCCTGCCTTGCACACTCAAGAGGGTGTGAATGAGCAGTGGTTCGTGTAAGTTGAGCATTGTCACAATCTCGGCGGCACAGATAGGAAAACAGACAACAACAACAAAAACACGCGGACTCGTACTTGAGTACGAATAGCTCGATATTTGGAAGGGGAAAAGTCCATCATGAATCGTACAAACTTATTGACACGTTTCAGCATCGTGACTGAACGCAACACTGTCATGAGTTTAATCTCATAGATGCGATCATTTGATGCGTTGCTTATCTTATTTGTACGTATTTAGCTGGCTGTACACCAGGGAAAACAATTGATTGTGCGTTGCATTGTGTTGAGATCGATAAAAATTTACCCTGCTTTTACGATTACATTCATCATTACTCGCACTTGTGTAGTGATTTCAGTGTTCCCAGCAAGTGTGTTGCTCATAGTTGGGTGCGACAAGTCATTACACTAACAACAACAGCCAGAGTAAGCATGATAAGTATCATTCCCAGACTTATCGTCCAAACGGCAAACTGAGCACAAAGTAGGCTCGGCGACGCTCGGAATTATCCCGGATTTATTTTTTCCACTTGGCGTCATCAAGACGACGTCGTTGTTGTCGTCTTCGCTGTTGCTGTTGTCGTCGAAGACGACGCATCATCAGAGTGACCAAACAGTGTGTTGATGTGATTATTCAAACACTCCGGTATGGTAAATTCTCCATCCTTTGTCTGGTTGTTTTCAATGATAGCCGTCAACAGTGTGAGACTGTCATAGACGACAGCATCAACAATGTGCCCACGCTTCATGCCACATCTTATAGTTATGTAATCGGCATAATTGCTGATACGCGACACGGGTATCCACTCGTGACGTGATGGTAGCCACAAATCGATACGATATGCGTAGTGTTCGTTGTTGTACAATTCACTAACGCAACATTGAACGGCACGAACGGGAAGTTTGAGCACCTGCCACGCGTCCAACAGACTGCGGAATAACTTTTCAGTTTCGTCAGCAGAGATGCGCTCAAACGATGGCGTGACAATCATGCAGTGCATCAGATTAATTTGTTTCACAAGCGCGTCACTATCACTGTCGATATAAGCTGCGCCACTAGACATAAACCTGACGGGTTCGTTGCCTTCTACATGAGGTTGTATACGTACTAAAAAGGCGATATTAGATTCTAGGGAGCATTCAACTAAGTGCTCATGTACATTGAGCGCTTTTGCTCTCCTACCATGAACGATACGCCGACTGTCAGTACTGTATTCTTTGGTTTGATAGTCATTGCATGCCTCCACAACAGCCGACTTAACGATACACATACCGGACATGAGACTAAATTTCATTGCACTATTAAGCTTCTCATAGAAGTAATCCTCAAATGCGTGCACGAGTTTTGCACCCAAATCATAATAATATGTGCTATTGGGGCCAACAATTGAGCTATACATGCATTGATTAATGTAAGACAACTGCACGTGATTGAGCATTTTGAAATTGGCACGAATTGGCAGAGTTTCATGTATAACTTTAGATTGGTCATTTGGAACATTGCTGTGAAGTCTGTTGGGCAAACGTATGATGGTCGGAATCAGTTTCTCCTCGAGATCCCAACACTTTTCTGAAGTCTCGAGTCCTTCCGGAGAGGTTTCATTGGTTCTCAGTTTCAAGAATTCTTCTATGCTTGGTTTGAGTGGCTCGATATCGATCTCTAAACCACGCTGCTTTATAAGAGCTTGCATGCGGTCCATGTTCTTCAAGAGGCGTCGAAAGTATTCAGCATTGTAACGTGGCCTAAAGACACGGTCTGTTCTGGATAAATGTCGGCCGACAATAAACATCGAAGAGAATAAATTGTTGCCAGACATGATATAATAATGTAGGATCTCTTCAACATGAAATTGTGATTATTTTTGTTCGCATGAAAAAACGTGGTCGCAGCTGACTTTTCGAACCGCAAAGGGTAAACAAATCGCTAAGAGCGCCACCTTGTGGATTTCTGAGAACTCTCGAATGCGATGTTCATTTACATGTCGTTTGACCGCCCGCGGTGAGATTATCAAATTGGCCGAGGGACGGCGCTACTAGCGAGTCTGCTGCAGTCGCGTCTTGTAATGAGAAATTTTCGTAAACATTGAAGCTGTGAAGGAATTCGCAGCAATGTCTGAACAGTCTTAGCAAATGATAATGGAGTTGATTCCTTGCCAAGCTTATACAAATGGTCCTCCAAGCAATGTCGCAACTCTCGGTATGAAGCCGCAACTCTCCCATTCACAATGATCCAACTTGTGCATGGCTCATGCATGTTTAATGCACAAGTTGGCGTTGACGGCTGCCATGTATCGTATCATTATTCGAAACAGTACATTATCTTTGTACTGATTTGAAGGTGAGCCGTAGCCGCATAAAAATCACAAGAGTTCTTAGTGACATATATTGGAAGGGATTTGGAAAAAGTGAAACAGACTTTGTTGAATAATAGTAGTTGTGCTTTAATTTTTGAAGTTTGATTCAATAAATGTGTTGAAAACTCTATCATTATTCAGTTTTTATCTGTCTATTTCTTTCTTTCTCTTCCTCTCTATAGTGCGTGTCGTCGTCCGAACGTACATAGTTCTACCAATTGAGCGCTTATTGATATATAATTATCTCTCTTTATCTCTTCGCACAATCACAAACATCATATCATGTTTGTTCGAAGCTTCATTATTTTCATTCTAATATAGCTTCAGACTTATTCAGCTAGTAGTTAGTGATTGTCGTCCTTCAAATGATCTTGCTCTCTTAGATGAGCTTGTTGGTTCCATTCTTGCTGAATCCGTTGGTGGCCGCGGTAGCCGTTGCTCGGTAGGTCAAATTTCCATTGGTGGCTGTCTTGCCATTCACTACTCCATTCATGTTTCCGTTGGCTTTGTTGTGTTGCTGCTGTTTCTTTTCACAAACGGCATCTTTCTTTTGATCGGGACGCTGATTGGTGGAGAGATATCGAGGAAGGAATTTGAGTTAGACACTTTGCCAATTTCAGTAAAGATATATCGAGAGAGTGAATAATAAGTGAAAGAAAACTTACTCTGCCGTCGCCTTTGAGCAAATAGGCATGCTGGTAGAAGTTACCGAATAACAATATGAACGAGAATGCGTATGCCACAAACATGTATTGCATCCAGCGAGTGAATTGGCATCCGGACACAATCAAATAAATGCCGCACGTAACGCCGGCCGCAAATTGAGCCAATTGAATCATGGTAAGATACTTTTTCCACCACAGGTAGCGTTGAATGTGCGGACCGAGCGCGGCGAGCGCATAATATGAATACATGAGCACGTGCACGAAACAGTTCACCGCGACGGCGGCCATCACTGAGCCGCCCGGTACGAAACGGGCGCCGACCCACCAAACGCAAAACATGGTTGAATGATGATACAAATGCAAGAAAGACATTTGGGACTCTTTTTTGCGCAATATGAAAAAGAATGTGTCCATGAATTCCATGCACTTTGAGATGTAATACCACCAAACAACGTTGGCTATACGTAGCTCGTATTCATTGTTCGACACGTCGACCATTTGACACACCGGATTGTAGCTGCGCATATAAGCACAGTATAACAGCTCACAGGCCATCCAACCGTTCAACAATGTAATGCCCATATTGTAAAGGATGAGCGGATATTTGAGCTTGAACGGTTTTCTGTCTTTCATGTATGCTGGCGCGTACCTAGTGATCAACAGGTAGGTGATAAATATTGCTACAGTTGGAAATGGGCTACCCATCATGGGCCAATTGTCGACACGTGGATCCGCATATGAGTAGATCCAATCGTAGACGGCTTTCGTTGATGTCACAGGCGATGTGAATAAATCACTGACTTTCACACCGGAACTACCTATTTCTAAGCTCATTGTGGACTTTTGTTTTGTACTTTGTATAAACTAATAATAAATGATGAGTAGTAAAAATATATATATATATGTATATATATATATATATATTGATTGATTGGCTTGCAGTATTAATTGAAACTGCTAAATACTATTGCTTGACATGAATTTCATCAACAATGGTATCATTTATGGTATAGCTATATTGAGCAAATTTTTGTTCGATAGATGTAAAAAAAATCTTGTGATTGTTGTTCTTTGCATTCAATCAATGAGTACTTTCGTGTATTAGATGAAGTTTTGACAGACACACACACACACACACACACACACACACACACACATACATACATACGACAACAAACTCTTGAAGACAACCACTACGGTGTTCAGATTCTAAGATGTTAAACGAAGATGAGATAAAGTTTATCGTCAAAAATCGTGCACGACTTTTGATCGATTTCTTTCTCTCTATTTTGTTGCTATTATAACTGTTCTCGTTGTTGTTGGTATCAACAACGAACGACGACGTGCGATGCCGTTGTCGTCGTTTCTATTTTATCACTTGTTTAACTCACTCACTCACTCTAACTCGCTTTGGTCTGTTTGTCTTGCTGAAAGCGCTTGTGTTGTTGTTGTTGTTGATTCGAGTGAGCGCAAACAAAAAGCTAACTCCTAAGAACTAATGAATGAATCAATGTTCGAGTTCGCTTGCTAACGTTCTCTGCTACAGGTGTGCGACAGTAACGACAACAACAAATAGCCCGCAATAGCAACAACAAAATCAAAACACACACACAAGGAAAAGAAGAAGAGGCAGAAGAAGTTCAATGCGAAGCGAGTGAGTGTGAGAGAACACGAAAACAAGAGCACTTGCTATTGGCTTGCTTGCTTTCTTATATTGGCTGGCTTATATTGGTACGTGTCGTACGACCAATATGTTAGTGTGCATTTGTACCTTGAGAAGATCCTGTCGTTATTGTTCACAAACAAAACGCGCTTAAACTCATACGTACGCACGAATAAACTTAAACTTGCACTTGGACTTAAAGTCAAACTTAAACTTAAACTTGAACTTAATTCTAAAATCTAATCCTAAAGCTACACTTAAACTTTGATTCAAATTAAACACGAGCTACGTCAGCTAGCACACGCGAACATAATTTTCAATTTCCTATATATTTGGGTTTTTGTTTCTATGAGGCCATCTAATTTTCTTTCATTCGTTTATCTCAAATTACACTGACTGAGACAAGCAACAACACACTGTTCTTTGACGATCGTTCGTGAAAGTTAGATCGACGACGACGACGACGATGACGATGACGACGATGACGACAACGACGAGTTATAGTCAGAAGTAGTCAATGTTGAGAAAGAAAAGGTGAAGAGAGCACGTTGTTGTTGTTCGAGCTTGGCAAGCTTGTTGTTGTCGTTCGAACTTGCCCTCCGAGCAGTGAGTGTTCGTTACAGAGCTAGGTGTATGCTTGTTTTTGTTATTATTAGTTATTACTATAAGCTAAAGCTCTGGCTGATAGTTCGTTCGTTCGTCAGCAATAGCTTGACGAACCTGCCTACCTTAAGAGCATAAACCAGAAGTAAAGTTTAGTTAGATTCTTTCCGAATTCTTTGATTGCGCTTCTTTTAGTTATAATATAGTTATAGCATAGTACAAAGATAGTTAGTCAAGATATCTGTTTCTTGACTTCTGTTGTCGATATCTATAGCCAAAGAGATAGAGAGTAAACTATAAGTATAACTGCTGGCCCACAGACACACAAACAAGCAGGCAGTCAGCCAGTCGCCTTACTCATCACGGTTTCATTCACGACGTAAATGCACCAACGACGACGGCGACAATAATAATGACGTCGACGACGACAACGAGCTCTGAGTGCGAATGTAGCAATTGTTAGTCCGAATACGAGTGAAATAAGTGTTGTTGTCATAGTTGTTGTGAAAATACGAAGACACGACAACAAGAGTGTCGTCGTTGTCGTCATCCAGCTTCTTCTTCGTTCTCCCTTAGCTAAAAAGCAAAGCTAGAGCTCAAGCTTTCTCAAACTTTGACTTGCCATATCGTTCGTTAAACTTGCCACCTGACTGAATGAGAGACTGACTATATCATAGCAGACTTACACATGCCACACTGATAGCTGACTGACTTTCTATGCACATGACGGGCAATCTCCCCAAAGAAAATGAAAAAAAAGCAAATAAGTATAGTTGTGTGAGATTGGGCAGAATGATTGGTATTGATACGTAAGTTAGTAAGTGTAACCAATGGGCCATGGCGACGACAACTAAGCAAGCAAACACACATGGCAAGAATTCATATGAGAAATGAGAAAAGAAAAGACAAACATGCTGCCGATTGGCTAGTAGCTACTGCCGTCGTAGTTGATGATTAACCGGTTTAACGAAGGGCTTGGCTAATGGTTCGATTGGGATATTGACAAACTTTAAGAGAAATGAACCACTCGCTCACTCTTTCACTCATTGAGCTGACTGAGCTCATTGAGCGAGCTAGCGACGTAACGACAACGACGTTTGTACTCCTATCCAATGATTGTATTTCAATTCAATACAATCAAAAGAGAAGCAATGGCAAAGAAAAGAGAAGAGAAGCTGGTGCAGGTGTCCTTCTAAGCAGCATATTGGTCTGCCTGCCCGTCTGTCTCGTTTGCTTACACTATGACTGTGTATATCGTTGACTTGCATTGGCTTGCTTTAAAATTCGACGAACTATGGAGAGCAAGCTAGTGAGTGAGCTGCTAGTTTCAACTACGCTCGCTGCTATAGCGATAGATGATAGGCAACACGCGCGTAGTGTGTGTTTATCGTAACTTATACCATGTTAATAAGTGCATGAATGAAGGAAGAAAATGAGTGGAAGAGAGATTCATGTTGGTCGTCGTCGTCGTCCTCATGTCAAGTCAAGCAATCGAGCAAGAGCCAACTCGCTCAGATCATTTACAATCAAAGCTCGCTTATCTATCTATGTCTACCTGTTTACCAGTTTGACTAGCCAATATTTACCTTATGGCAATTTCTACCTAACTATACTGACTAGATGAGTGAATTTTCACTTTCCCTCTCCTCCTACCGTTGATTATTATATCATAGCTCTCAATCTCAGTGCTTACTTTCACACATATGTAGTACAACAATAAGTAAGTAATGGATACACTTTTCACGAGACTAGCCGCACTAAGTGTGACAAATAGTGAGCTACAATAACTCACGAGTCGGCTCTAATAAAGCTCGCCGTGGAACTCTACGAACGGTTGAGGGCTACAACAACGATAGAACGGTCACGAGAGGATAACTACTGCGAACTTGGCGATGAACTTGATCGATAGTTCAATCAGTGCACTACTATAGTCACTGCTCTGTTGACATTCGAAGGCAGTCGTGTGCGAGCGCGCGCCCAGATTGAGCACCTGTGACACACCGCCAGCCACCAAATACCAGCAACACGCGCCCAAATCAGCTATCACCCAGGTATAAAGAAAGTTGTGCAAGTGTGTAACATCTATAAATTGTTGTTGCTGCCCTCGTTCGCTCATTCGCGAAACTTGGAAGAGAGCGACTGTTAACGAAAATTTACTAACCAGACGATCAGGCGACCATGAAACCTTGAATTCTCGATCTCGAGCGTACGCACGCACGCACACATCAGGCTTGCGATCGGCCGACAAACTTCTTGCAATGCCAAACTTGTTTACCTGTTGCTGTTCTCGTTGTTGCTCAGTTGGCATAAGCGACAACCAACTAATCGCCAACATTTGGTCCGCAGTCGTTCGTTCTCTCTTCGACTCGCTTTTTTGCTACCTGGCTGGCTGGCTGGCTTGCTTGCCTTCGTGACCGACAGGCGTCTTTACTTTACTGTATAGTCTTTACTTGTATTTGAACACAAACGCAAACATTCTTAATTTGACTCTATGTGTGCCTGTCTGTCTACCTGTCTGTTTGTTTGTTAGTCACAAACACCATGTGCACTATGTATGAGCTTGCTACAGTTGTTGTTAGTAGTACGTGAGGAACAGGATGAAATGATTTCGTCTCATTTTCATTTTCATTTTCATTTTCACATTCACTTTCTCCCTTATCTTATTCTTTATTTATTTATATTCCATTACTATACATACACTGTATAATTGTGCCAGAGCAGGTATACGCACTTTCCATTTACACTTTAGCTCAATCAAGCATCCAATCGTTAGATTCATTTGGTCATTCAATTAGCTTAACGAGCTCGGTGTGAGCGACAATTAAAGCAGTCGTATCTTACACCACCACAATCGAATCGGCTCAATTCGTCATGCTTTCATTATGCCTAAATGTTTTGTTCGGCCTGACAGTTCTCATCGCGCGTCGATTTGTTCGTTAGAAAAATTTGTTCCACATATATCATCACGAGTGAGTGATCGCTCTTCTATTAATTCATTCTCTTTTTTAGTTGACCTGTCAAGTGCAAATCACAAAACGAAGAGACACTTACCTCTTTTGGTGCTCAAGTTACTGGTAGACACAATGCAAGGCGAGTGCCCATGAAACTCCAAACTGTTCGTGTTTGTCTATGTTTTATTGAGCAATCGAAGTGCGCAATTCTTATTCACATGATACACATGACAAACTCATGCATTACGCTGTATTAGACCAATAGCAAACAAACAAACGTAAGCAAAGCAAGTGCTACGTAGGTAAACTAAAAAGGCTACACTTCGACTAATAAGTAGGTAAACAAATAAAACTGAGAACTACCTCAGTGACGACAATGCCTCGAGCGATCATAAGAGCAGCGTCTAAGTTATTTAGTTTTAATTAGTAAACTGACAGTGAAAGTGTAATGCATACAATACGCCTGTAGACCCATTGATCATGATTATTGGTCCATTTGCTTGTCGTTAAAGTCGTTCTCTCACTTGGCTGCCGCTATCGATCTTTCTTTTTTCATTCTCAAGCAACGTTTCATGATCAAGTTGACGTAAAATCTGCGCAGCTGAACATCCAACACTAAACAGCCAAAAGCCAAGACAAGGCTAGCAGGCTCTAATGTAAGCTCTAGCTAGCTGGAGAGCCAGTGAACATATCTGCAATTGTATACATCTGTTGTTGTTATTGTCGTCATCTTTGTTGCCGATCTCTGTTTCTCTCTATGAGTTACTATTTTAATTATCGACCTTGGACATAAACAACAAGAGTAACAGTAACGGTGATAGCTAGTACCGTACAGCCAATCTATGGTGTCGCTGTGTTAATATCATTAGTATCGCTAGTGATCCAGATGAGAGCTCCTGTTCGAGAGTATTACTCGTCAATCTACCTTCTGGCATAGAAATGAAGCAACTAATCTTGAACAAGAGAATCGACATGCATGGCTGATGTCGCTCTTCACTTGAATACAGCTATTTACAGTTACTCACTGCACAATTACATAGGGACAACTAGGCAACTGCATTCCCTTTATCTCATACAGCGACATCTTGTGTTGTCAATATGCGTCACGTTTAGCTTCTAATATCTTGTTCATCATTAGTTCCTGTTTCTGCTTGATTGTTAGTATAGTTTTTTGTAATCTCAGCTTTCTTTCAATGGGTGACATTAGTTCGTTCGGTCAGAAAATAACCTCTTTCGCTTGTCAGAGGAAATAGACCATTCGCCATGAACCTAAAGTTTCCAATCCTAAAGTTTGTGTGTGTGTGTGTGATATATATTAGCATCTAAGTAGTGGTGAGATTTTTAAGATAAACTTTCGTCAGTTAGTCAAACAGTATAGTTCAGACAGAGTCATCGTACAATTGAGGAGACGCACATGCAATTTTGATCCACCATCAATTATCATCATAGTTGTTAAATGTTGAGAAAAATTTATTACCAACAATCATATATCAACCGCTCGTAGAGAAGAAACAGACATAATATCTTTGAAAAAAATGTAAATTCAAAATAATGAAACAAAATAGATTGTAATTAGTTTAGTCTAAAACATATCTGGATATTGATGAGAACGGAATGATGGGCAATGTTGATTCCAGTCGAATTGCATTCAGGCAACACTCGCTGGCCTCATTAGCCTGGCCCATATCGAGCAATACCAGACCCAAATAGTGCCATGTTTCAGGCAATCCTTGGTCGACCTCTAACGAGTCTTTGAGAAAACGTTCGGCAGCCGAATTTTTACCCAACAAATGGTGAATGTAAGCCAATTGTTGCAGTGCCTTGGCATGATTCGGCTCGAGAGCAATACAACTTTGAAACATTGTTTTTGCCTCTAAATAGTTTCTTTTGGCTTTGTACACAAGTCCTTTGACATACATGACCTGATGTGACAACGGGCCCGTCACGTGATTGGATGCTTCGGATATGCAAGATTCGGCATCAGACAACTTTGATAGAGATAGATGAGCAGAAAGAATATTGTGAGGATTAGTTGTGAGGAGCTTTCAGTCTAATGAAGAGCCAAAAAATCTATGGCCAATATGCTCATTACTTAATGCCATAGCAAATAACTTACTTGGCCTAATTTGATATAAATATCGGCGATCAGTAGCCACACTTGTAATTCTGTCAATAGATTTTTATCTGGCTGTTGCTCAATCGGGTCAATTATACTTTGTGTGATCGGCATTTGTTTATTTGGCGATTGCTGGCTCTCACTATTTTCCTGTGCTCGATGTTTAACCTTCTTCTCTTGTTCAGCTGCCTTCCGAACGCACCGTAATAGGTGTCTAGCTGTAGATAATGAATTCTCCAATCCACTATCGCTAGTAGTTTGCTCAAGATTGCACTTGATATATAACAACATAATATCATCGGTGAATTCGTGCAAGGCGGCATCACATAATTTGAGCGCCTCCTCATAGTGCTTCAATGATGATAAACACAGCAGCAGTAATCTGATTGAGGGCATGTGATGGGGATTCAATTCAAGGGCACGCTTTACACTGTCAACGGCCTGCTTGACAGCGCATTGATATGCTTGGTGCAAGGCCAAATGGAAATGAATTAAATAATCCTTACTGTTAACATCTTTAGCCAGCTCAAGATAATGGAGGCTGGATTTGGCATGGTGCTCTTGTAAACATCGTACAGATTCAGGCTCTCGTTCATATATACACCCGTGCATTATACTGACCAGTAAGTATGATCTCGATAATAATAATGATGACCGTAACTTTGGATCGGATGCTTCGAAAGCGTTTATAGCTTGCATGGCATAGTGTAGACCTTCGTCGGGATTGAGGTCTAGCAGGCACAATCGTGCTGCCAACATCATTGGCAACGGATTTTTGTTATCTATCCGAGCACATTGCTTGAAAGCTTGTAATGTGGCTTGTGTGTATGTGGTGTGGGTATGTAGTATTAGACCAAACTGAAACCAAAAATGGTAATTCATGAATCCGGCATCGGGAGTGTAAATACCGACGCCTGAGTCAAGATTCTCGAAACCAGATTGGACCACATCGAGCAAGGTGGCTCCTGTGCCGATTTTAAGATTTTTCAGCTTATCAAATATCTCGCTTGAGAGGTAATTCTCCAACAACGAATGGCTCTCAGAAGATTCCTGGAGTTTGGCGAAGCCGGCCTCGAGTTTTTCAACGACAGACATTGTTGGGGCTGATTTCAATCTGGGCGTGCGAGACGTCTGTCCGGTCGACGATGATTCGTTCTCATTTGATGTTTGAATGATTTTCTTAATTAATGAAGATATTTGTAATGTTATTACAATAATAATTATTATTAGTTTAGTATTTCTATCGTTCACGCGTGACACACAACTGACATCAACACAGCTGATTTGATCCGGCTAGAATGGGTGCGCTTCACAGTGCTGGCTAAAGTGGGGGCGCTACGCTCAGTCGCTCTATTTTTGCTACTTTTTCCACGCACTTTAATGGGTGGTAAAATATTTTTGTTACTCGTCGGAATTTGAGCCTAAGCAGCGTCAAAGTGACTGTGTACGTGTGTGCATTATTTTGAGGAGACATTGTTATCAAACTACAGTACCACAAAGCTGGTGCTATGTTATAAACGACGAATCTTAACTAGTTTATTCAATGTGAGTTGACAGATTAGAAGTAGCGACATTCCAGTATAAGTCATCGTCAGATTCCAGTCGATAATACGTTAACAGTAATTATGAGCTAGTGCGCGCAAGATCGAGTTTGGGTGTGTTAAATGTCAAAATAAGCGATTTTAGATGTTTTGCCTCGATGAGTGCGGCCCCCTTCTTCGCCTGAGGTGCAGCGCGGTGCATGAGGCTGGTTGTTGGGTTGTTGTCAACGTCTGATATGTTGACACACACACACTCACGTTCAGTGTAATGCTTGGTTTTTTTGCTACGATCGTTCTTTCTCACTAGAATCGCACACCGAGGGTGCTGTGGAGATGAGATTCGATATATTCATAATTGTTAAAAGCAAAGTACCAAAACAACAAGAGAAATGTGTGTTTGAAACCCTCCCATGTTTGTTCCTTCAGTTTTATCAGATTCGAATCGATATTGTTGGAATGGCAAGAACTATCTATCAAATATAATCTTAATCCTTGGACGAAAAAAAACTGGCTGCAAAATCGGGTTCTGGCGCTATGCTTGTCATTTCGTATTGCTGCTGTCTCAGAAACGTTTAGATCGTTCACACTCATTTGTACAACATGACCATCTCAACTCCAGTTCACATACATAACATACCATCCGAGGAATCATCTCTCAGCAGTAACCACAATAACGAAAACAATAATAACAACAACAACACTAATGGTAACAGCAATAGCAATAACAACACCAGCAACAACAATTGTGATTTCAGCGACATTACCTCAAATAGACTCAATGAATTATTGACCAAACTTCAGAATATGGTACCGAATATGCCGCGTGAGCGCCACCTTTCGACTTTAGAAATACTCAATCACGTTATTGAATACATTCGTGAATTGAATGATCTCATAGTGGAAAGAGGAACTCATTTGAAAATGGACATGAAGTCGCATGGCAATGGCTAAGGAGAACAAACAACATTTGCTAATGAAATATAGTCTCCGTTAGATATGATCTGTCAACGTCTGACTCTAATGTCATTCAATCTATCATCATAATGACAGCATTGGCTGTTGGAACGCAACACAGCATGAATAAATGTAAAGTGAGGTAAATAGTTTGGAACGCACACAGGTTTATGCAGCATAGTCAATCCAATGATTTTATTGGTGCCATATTGAACAGAATGCAACAACAGAACTTGAGGTTGTTTTGTGTGGGCCTCGGCGTACTTTACACATCCACCGGCCTATTTACAGATTCTGTTGAGAATTGTATCACAATGACTATTCGGCATACTTTTTTCTCTCTATATCAATCTCTTTTCTTGATGCAATGATTGGCAGGCTTGTTGGTGTTGGTATCGATTCATTGACTGATGGTAGTGTGTGAATCATGTACTGCTGTCCAAGTTCTTTCAAGTACTTTGGTATGGCCTAATTGGCGAAACAACATCGCACATGCTACTTGCTACTAACTGGTAGTAAACTGTAGTATGCGCGCATCATTGTCTATATATATCAATACTTGATTAGATTGATTACCAAAGACGGGGAGCGAGCAAAGCGGGTGCAGCCAATGGGGCGGCAAGTGGTGCGCCATAAGCGATTCTTGGGGCCAACAATGGTGCGGCTAGCGGGGCGCCGAGCAATGTGCTTTTAAAAATTGTAACAAATAATTAAGTTATGGTTATTTCATATTCTTTAACACTCATCATTATCACTATCATAGTTTGGATAAATTCTCATGAAAGTAACATGTGTGAGCACTTACTGTGTGGTCGAGTAGGTTGCGATCGGGCGCGAGATGGTTTGGGCAGCAATTGGAGCGCCAATGTGTTGGGTGGTGGCGTATGGTGTGTGGCTAACGGCAACTGGAGCGTGACCGACAATTGCGGGGGCAGTCAAGATGGGTGCTGGTGCGTAAATTGGAGCTGGGGCCAATGGCAACGGAGCGGGGGCAGCCAACAAGGGGGCGCCTGGAGCGTACAAGTGACCGGCCATGGCACTGCCGACAACGGCCAAGAAGACAAGGACTGAGTATGACTGCATTGTGTTGATTGATTGTCGATGTTCGATTGATGGTTTGATTTGGAAATGCAACGAATATAAATCAGCTTATTGCTAATCTTAAAATAATTCAATATAACACTTGTTATTATTTAGTTTGTGTGACGACACTTACGTTCATTTTCGTTTGATTTTGTGGTTGCTTGCTGGCTTGCTTATGACAAAGTTATTGTTGAATTTGAAATGCTTTAAAATGTGCAATAATTGTGCGTTATAGGTGAGATTGGTCTTGTGGAGTGCTCAAAATCTAACTAATGATGATACTGAATGCATGCTGCTTTATATACTCAGTTACAGCATTGCTCAGATTGAAGCTGAGGCTTCACCGAATGCAACGATGAAGGTCAAATTGGATCGCGAGTTCTGTGATAGATAATAATAATAATAAAAAGTTGGCTGACAGGCGCACAAGGTGGGCGTTAGATAAAATAGATTCAAATTATCAGCGAACTTAGACTAGCAGTGTGTAGTTTGGCTATGCTAGTAAAGTACCGCGTGCCAAATTTCGATACACGCACGCACATTCAAACATTAGCATGTTAACTTTCTTTCTTTCTTCTGAGATACCAGGAAAGTTAGCCTATGTTAGTTAGAGTAAACGTATGCTGCCAGGCACGTGCAAGCGCACCTGTAGCTAGAGCTTTATTCCATTTATATTGCAGGTGATCATCGAAAACCGAGCATCGCGGAGGTGCGACCATTTCACTTGTAAAGCGTTCTCTAAATCGCACGTTTTAGGCATTGTACACGACAAGCACGACAACGACAACAATAACAATATAAGCCCAGCAGCTAACAATATAATGCCATTGTCAGCTCTCACTCGTGTTGTGGTGACCGAGCAACTTGTAGTTTTGTTGTTAGCACGCACAAAGTTGCTTATAACAAAGTAGCTTGAAGTAAAGCTTGTTTTAGCAAGTTAAACTTTAAAAACAGCTGATCGTTAGAGCTACGGCTGTAGATGTGTATGTGGCTAAAGGGTGAATGAACAAGTTTGAATGAATGAATGATGATTAAGTCTCTCAAAAAACTAAGACTCTAGGCGACACAATCAGGTTAACGCGTAGAACCGTTAGATGAGATGAAAATAAACTGTACGCGGGCGTCACTTACTACAATTAGATGTTCGACCAACAGAACAAATGAACAGAGAATGAACTTAGACATACACATTAACATTAGAGTAAAATCAAATCAGAAAACAATTGGTGAAGGGCACCAAGGAAACTCACTAGGAGTCTCACTTACATTGACTCACTAATAATGTTACCAACCTCGTTGGCAACTTTCTCTATTAGCACTGTTTCACTTTCGAGGCTAAACAGTAAGTGAGTGTGCATTTGATAATTTTATGGTGTGGCACCACTGTCAATTCATCTTTCGTTCGTTGGCCCGATGGTTTGTAGGTTGTTGTCATGTTGTTTGCAACAGGTTGACGCGTGTACAATGTAAAGTGCTGTAACGCGCCATGCAAAACACAGCACTGATTGCTATTGCTATTGTTGTTGTTGTTGTTGCTGCTGCTGTTAGTGCCTCTCGATACAACTATAGAAAAAAAATAATCATTTGCAATTCAGCAACAGTGAACGAGATCATTAGCCCGACGATTACGAATGAATGTACTCGCGAGTCGCACGAGTCGACCCGGTAAAAATGGCGCTAAAGATCATGCTATTTTGCACAAATTTTGAGAATTGCTCGTGTGCGATGTTTGTCGACTGACGATCGCGTGAATTGTTTTCTCTATTATCATTCTGATATGCTTTAGTTTTGTTATTATTCACATTTTATTTTGAGCTCTCTATTTTGCAGGCGGACACACGAAGAAAGCTTTGTGCCAAGTCTTTGTGTATGCTGCTTTGACCATGAAGCTATTTGTTAGCACTCACTCATTCACTCACTTTAGCAACTAGGCAGTGATCTTTTCTCATTTTAATCCTATTGCGCTGAGTACCATAGTTAAGTTTAGCAGCAGCGACAAGTGCAATTTTGTGCGTGTATTCTCGCTCGCACTCTTTCTGGTGCCAGTGGAAACGATGCACAAGGCAAAAGGTTGAGTGAACGAATGCAATTGTCAGAGCAAACACTTGAAATTCATTGTTTTATTATAATAGATTTGTATGTCATCTATGAGCATATGATCCACTTGTAACGAACATGGTGAGAGCAGGTAGATGATCAAAGCAGAAATGTGACAGAGATGAAAAACTTCCATTGTAACCATGAAGAGTTCATTGTGTGCACTCTTTTGTCGTTGTCGTAGTTGAATCGCTAGTGTATCGTTGTTGAATATACACTGGCGAAGATAAAGACGTACACTCTTAATTTATCCCAATTCCCACAGGTTCTTCAACGCTACACACATTTACATATCATTTCCATTGTATGTGTATGTGTTCGTGGATACATTAATCTGTCTTTTCATTAATCTTTCGAATGGTGGTCGGATTTGAACCTGTGCTAACTGGAAATTGTTCTCTTTGAATCTCGAATAAATTTCGATTTATCAGATTGTGTTTCTATCCGATGCTGATCGCAGCAACAATATGTCAATGCTTAAACAACATCAGGTACTTTCACAATGATATGATTGTCATTAACATATATTGTTTTATTTGTACCCATTACAAGAATTAATAGATAACTACCTAATATATTGTGCACCCCTCTCACCACACTAATGAGCCACAATGAAAATCTACCATTGCTTTGACAATATCCGTTCGTTAGTTTCCATGAGCCTTACATTCGCGTATGCAGTTCGATCAGGCACGTAGCGACACGCTTTTTCTAGCCTTAATCTTAACACAATGTGCGAATGAACTGAAAAGAAGAAGCTGTCTCGAGTCGAGCTTGCTAAGTTGGTAAGCTCGAAGGTTGTAACACATTCTTCAACGTGTAGAAACACGTTGTCATAGCTTCACGTTGTTGTTAGTCGAATGTCATGACATGCACATTTTAAGATAAAAACAAGCAATTTCGTTGTAGATCCTTATCACTAACATCATCATGTTTGCATTTGTGTGTGCATATTTTCAATTTAATCAACACTATTTATCTTTTTCTGTTCACTATATCACACTTCAACTGGCAATATGCTAAGCGCGTATGCAAACGAAAAAGGATATTGGTATAGCTCACAATTACCAGCGCGAGTGAGCCTCAGGTTTAGCGACCGGGTATTAAATGACAATTGTTCAATCTCACTGGATATCTATTACTAATACCTATGATTGAAATGATATAAAGAATTTGCCGAGCACTCTCAAGATAAGATTTTCGCATTTGTAACTCGAGTTTCACACAATTAAATAGACATCTTATTACCCCAAATTCTCTCATTTTTTGGCTGTACTTTGATGTCACTATTTTCTGTGCGATTATTTGGAACTAGTAGTAGACGGTTGTGAAGCTCATTTAAACTTATTATTAGTCGTTAGTCGTAACCAAACGACCGACGATTAACACTTGTAATCTTTAAGGTAGCAATCAATGAAAAATTCACGATCAAGGATATCGAGTTGCTAACTTGAGCGAGTGAGCTAATAAATGGTTGTGGGCAAAAGAAATTTATATTGTTCAGCAGACATGTTGTTAATCTAACACGCTTTTGATGAGCTATTTGGTTGTATAAAAGTTAACGACAGTCATGATAGAGTAAGGCGAATAACACAGGAAATCATTACAATTGCAATTATTGTTACTCGTGGGTCGTAAATTCAATGAGTTTCTATTAAAAATATGAGTGTATAGTAAAGATTCTAAAGATGAGAAAAACATCTTGAACAGGTGTACAGCATTTAGAGGTGCTCCATCAAAATTCTTCTATGGCCTTCTCGCTTCTATAACTTAAAGTCCATAGCAAATTCTTGCATTTACGATAGATTGAATTAGCTTGAGATCATGATGACAATGAATTTGCATGGATCTATTTTTATCTATTACTTCAGGATTTATTACCAAAAGATAGGAAGAACACCAATCGACATTTAAATCCACGGGAACTAATTGCAAATATATAATGATATATACCGGCACATCGGAAATAGATGATTCATTGTATTCGAAGTCGAGATAACTTTTTTATGTCAAATCAAACATATCGATATTAATTGCCTCATTTGCTATTGTTAGATTTTTCTAAGTGGATGCAAGGATGGATTTCGACAAGATTACAATTTCGGTTTGATTACGTGATTATTGCGCGGGTCTTCTTTTATTTCTCCACTTTATTTCTTTCATTCCCTGGGCCATTACTTTCCATAGTGCATTTCTGACGCGCTTATTTTGGATATATTCAATTGTTTTTTATCATCCACATCTTGAAGTTTTCCATTGAATTCCGCACCTGACCATATATCAATATCCGTGACACTTGCAGAATGAATGGAAAACGCCAACTTACATTGACAGGAAACTGCAGATGCAAATGTCATGCAAACGCTATTTTTTTATTTGCAATAGGTTTCAATTATTGAGTTTCCTATGATCTTGATAGAAAAATCAAGGCACGCTCAGAAACTTTCACCATTAAAAACAAGGTTCTTTGAGAGCACAGTCAACCATTATCAATATTGATTGATTTTGGTTCATACCAAATTAACTGGTGCACTGTGAACGCCCGAATTGTGCATGCTGCGGTTGCAGTTCAGCAGCTGATGGCAGGACTGTTTTTGTTATCGCTCTAACTTTGAGAATGCAAAGAAACGTGCCAACTTTTGCGATAATCATTTATGATTTACATAAAAATTTAAGATATAGCTGCAGAACATATCTAAAATGGCAAGTCGACCGCCTGCCAACAAAACCTCTGGCGACGAGCCACGAAAAAAGAAGTCACGCAAGGATATTCTGCCCGGTTCCACAATCAAGATTCCTATTCCCGAATTGCGGGATTCCGACAAACAAGACCGTCTGTTGGCGCAAAAAGAGGCACAACAACGATTGAAATTGTCGGCCGATACATTACCATCCATTCTTATGTACACAATATTGAATGCTCGTGAGAGTTCCAACTACGCCGCCTTATGCTGTACAATTGCCGAGGATTCGTCCATGATCGCCATCGGTTTCTCCGATTCATCCGTTCGTGTTTGGCCCCTGACGCCACAAAATTTGCGCCAACTTAGGCAAGCACATGAACTTGAAGAGATTGACAAAGAAGCTAGCGATGTTATGACACGAATGTGGGACTCCACAATAGCCTTTGAGCGAAAGACACTACACGGGCACTCGGGCCCTGTGTTTGGCGTCAGTATTAGTCCCGATAGACTTTCACTTCTTTCAGCATCCGAAGATACGACCATACGTTTGTGGAGCTTGCAAACTTGGACCAATGTATGTTGCTATCGTGGCCACAATCATCCTGTGTGGGATGTTCGTTTCAGTCCGCACGGGTACTATTTTGCGTCGTGCTCTAATGATCAAACCGCACGACTGTGGGCCACCGATAACCACCAATCATTGAGAATCTTTGCCGATCATTTGTCTGATGTCGATTTTGTAGAATTTCATCCTAGTTCCAACAGTATAGCTACCGGTTCCACTGACAACCATGTCAGATTGTGGGATGTCGTAGATGGAAGTTGCATGCGCACATTGAAGGGCCACACCGGACGTATTTTGACAATTGCGTTCTCGATCGATGGTCGTTTTCTCGTGACTGGTGGAGCGGATTGTAGAATTTTAGTTTGGGATCATGCATTTGGGCATCTACTGGCCGAGCTAGATTCGCACAAGGACACAATCTACACGTTGAGCTTTAGTCGATGCGGCGCTATGCTAGTGTCTGGCGGATTAGACGATTGTATCAATGTTTTTGATGTGACCAAATTGCTCGAGGCACTTGACATCGATGAATTGAGTCCATCGTCAGCACCCACCGTGTACAAAAATACCCAGAATCTCTTGTTAGGTGCGTATCGCACAAAATCAACGTCTATATTACATTTGCACTTCACCCGGCGCAACTTGCTCCTAGCCGCTGGAGTGTTCCATTGACCAATAACAATGATTTTACATCAGAAATAGAAGTCGAGAAAAATTTTTATATCAAATCAACCATGTAGATACTAATTCCATCAATACCTCAGATGTATAGTGTTGTTAGATTTTTGTATCAAGACCATAGGAAGCTCAATAATTGAAATGTATTGCAAATAAAACAATAGCGTTTGCATGAAATTTGCGTTTGCAATTTCCTGTCAATGAAAGTTGGCGTTTTCCTCATTCTACAGCTGTTACGCATACTGATATATGTTCAGGTGCGGAATTCAATGGAAAACTTCAAGATGTAGATGATATATATCCAAAATAAGCGCGTCAGAAATGCACTATGGAGAGCAAAAGAATAGCAAACGACCCGCGAAATGATCACGTAAAAGCATGAGCTTCTTATCGAATGAAAGAAAGAATCAAGGCTACACACAGGCTCTCTCTAGGTTAGCTTGTTGCTTGCACTGTATACCTGTTGGAGTGCATACATGTTAGTGGTACAGTGAGTGTGTCTTGTGTAATAAGATTGCTGTTGTTGTTGCTGCTTCACGTGTCTGGTAGACTTCACCTGGCCGAACCAACTGTGTGTAGAGTCCAAGTAATAGTATTTTTTAGACACTGTCTGTTACCTGAACACCAGGCTAGACCAAGCTAGCTCAAGTCAAGACCGGGCTACACATGAATTGGCTACAAGACGACACACAATCAACGT
Source organism: Fragariocoptes setiger (assembly GCA_019968535.1). Classification (NCBI taxonomy): domain Eukaryota; kingdom Metazoa; phylum Arthropoda; class Arachnida; order Trombidiformes; family Phytoptidae; genus Fragariocoptes; species Fragariocoptes setiger. The sequence continues at coordinate 56,946 of JAIFTH010000044.1, read as the reverse complement.
CTAAGCTCGCAATTCGATGACGTAGTTGAAGGCCGAACAAAGAGAGTCAACACTAGTCAGTGGTGGCTTCGTTCACGTTCTCCCAGGTTTGTGTCTGAGCTGCTCAATCGCATGACTGACTGCTGTTCTACTCGATAAGACAGGTAATAGCGACATAGAGTAGAAACTAATTATTGACAAATGCCTAAGAATGCATGAGTCATCTACGATAGAGTCCGTTTGATCACCGTGATCACAGAAAAGAATTTATACGAAAAGCTAATGAAGAGAGTGAGAGAGCCAATTGTGGATTGAATCAATAATATCGCACCATAAAATGATGATACAATCATTATTAAGCTCATAAAGTATACAAATGATGAGCAATTTTCTAAATCCATCGCACAACAAATAGCCGGCACAAGGCAACATCAACACCAACACCAACAATAGCAATAGCAATAGCAGTCACTGCCTAGTAAATTCTAGCAGAATTCATTCATCAACAGTAAATACTAAACGCTTAAGATACATATTGATATCGTCATAAATATTTGAAATTATTGAGTGAGAGAGCAAGATCTTAGTAAGTAAATTACTATCCATAGATTACATATATGCGGTGTTTGACATAGCAATAATTATTTTAGGTGGTCACGGCACAAATGAATAACGGTCTCTGTATATGCGCACAATAAAAGTTGGGCGATAGAAATTCTAATAAGAAATTTCATTGTTGACACAGGTACGGTTAATTTATAATTGTTCACCAATTAGTCGAACAGTTGCTCAAGTTTCGGATATCACATCTGTTAACGTTGTTTGGGACGTCGTTTCTTCAGAGGCCACAACCATTGAAATATCTAAGTGAAAAAGTTCAAACAATCGTTTTGGGCCGGGTCGAACTCAAACAAAATAAATTGTAGACCAACGCCGATCAAGATCGCTAATCAAGATAACGCATGTCTTCGTTTGAATTTGCGCCAGTCACTATTCAAACACAAGTCATGTCAACGAAGTCATCGATGATCTAATGGTTGTTTTACGTGACACACCATCTCTAGGTTCCTTCATTAGCTATCAGCTGTAACTAAAAATACATCATTGTGGTTACTAACAACAACAACAGGCGGAAGTTTCTTCTCAAAAGCTTGTGATTTTCATTAAGTTCATAAGTTTACATAGTGTCTCATCATACAACGAACAATAACAAGAAGAATAGTAAGAAAGATACACAAAATGGACGCATCCGATTTAGTGATTACACCTGAGATGGCTGAAATGATGCCGGAGCCGGCACCGGGCCCTTTAGATGTGTATCGTAAGCGTGCCAGTTTCGATTGGCGTAAGATGCGCTTGTTGCGCGAGGGCGACGAGATTGTTCGTTTCAAGCACAAAGTTTGCAAGACACTCGAAAGTGATTCCATCTTCTTTCGGCATCCATCGGAGGAATTATCTCGCGACGAACACCGGCGCTTGTGTCTAATACGAATGAAGCGTTTGATTGAGTTCGAGCTATTAGACGAGGACCAATTTTACGCCAATCCAACGTTGACACAAGTGTTGTACAACGTCATCGGACAATACGATTGGTCATTGTCTATGAAATTGTTCTTATCATATGAGTTTGTCACCAACAGTCTGCGTAATCAAGGTTCGGCGAGGCACTTGAAAGTGTTGGACGAAATCATGGACTTCAAGGCGCTCGGTTGTTTTGCACTAACCGAAATTGGACATGGGAGCAACACAAAAAATATGATGACACGTGCCGACTATGATCCGAAGACCAATGAATTTGTGCTCAATACGCCCAATTTTGAGGCCACAAAATGTTGGTCGGGCAACATGGGACAAACAGCAACTCATGCCGTAGTGTTTGCTCAATTGTACGACGCCGATGGCAAGTGCAACGGGCTCAATGCGTTCATTGTGCCCATCAGAGATCCGCAAACGTTGTTACCTTATTCGGGCATAGTGGTGGGCGACATGGGGCCCAAAATTGGTCTCAACGGAGTGGACAATGGTTTTTTGCAGTTTAAAAATCATCGAATACCCAAAGATTGTATGTTCAATCGAGCCGGGGACATAGACAAGAAGGGCAACTTTACGGGAGATTCAAACACACGACGCCGTATGGGTATCATGTTGGGCACACTATCGATGGGTCGTGTAGGTATTGTTGGCATGTCAGTGTCTAACTTGGAGAAAGCACTTACGATAGCGATTCGTTACTCAGGTGCTCGGCGCCAATTTGGTCCCGAAAACAGCGAGGAATGGCCGATATTGGAATATCCGATGCAACAATGGAGATTGTTCCCCTATTTGGCAGCTTGTTATTTATGGCAAAACTTTAGCATGACATTCTTGCGTGATTTTATCAACTTCCAAGTGGCAGTTATGTTTGGAGGCGACCAATCGGATATCGGTGAGCAGGGTGCCGAGATTCATGCAGTCTCGAGCGCGGCTAAAGGTTTGGCTAGCTTCGTGTGCCGCGACGCCATTCAGGAATGTCGCGAGGCCTGCGGAGGTCACGGCTACCTTAAAGCATCTGGTTTTGGTGACCTACGATCCGACCACGATGCCAACAACACCTATGAGGGCGACAACAATGTTTTGCAACAACAGACGAGTAACTATTTGATTCGGTTATATGAGCAAAAAGTCGAAAGTGGCACTCCCATCACAAGTCCGTTCGGTACTCTTGATTATTTAGACCAAATCGATACGGTGTTGACGAATCGAGCACACGTTGAGCAAGCTCAAGATGTCATGTCGATGCAATTCATCATTGACGCCTACAAATTCCTCGTCTGTTGGTTACTCAAACAATCCGCGACAAAGTTCAAGCAACAATTGAACGAACACAAGGATGCGTTTGTGGCACGTAGCAAGAGCCAGGTGTATTTTGCTCGAACACTATCATTTGCGTTCGCCGATGAGCTTGTCATTGAGCGCTGGCACACGTTCACTAACATCGAAGAGCTTGAGAAACCCATGGCAGCCGTTCTCGAGCGCCTCGGTCTGTTGTACGGCCTGTGGGCATTGCAAAAGCATTCAACAACACTATACGAAGCTGGTTACTTTGTTGGACCCAAACCAAGTCAGTACATGAAAGACGCCATTTTGCGTTTGTGTCACGACATCAAAGACGACGCTGTGTCTCTTGTCGACGCAATGGCACCTAATGATTTCATACTCAACTCAGCACTCGGAAAATCGGATGGCCAGATCTACAAGAATATCTATGAGGCCATTATGAATGCAAAAAATGCAATGCAACGGCCGGATTGGTACAGGGAATTCACAGACAACAAGCCCATCATAGCATATCTCAAGCCTAGACTCTAGCACGTTTTATTTTATCAATGTTCAACGTAAAAAAATTGATAACAATAAAACATGTAAACCATTGTAAACTTCTTGTGATTTAACAGTTATTCTTGTTTCGGTCCACTGGCAAATACTTCACTGACCATACGTGCCTCTATGGTAGCCTTAGCCACTTGATAGCGGCACACCGTGAAGTATGATATGTTTATCACAGTACAAGCAATAAATGCTGCCGTGGTTGACTGTCTTGCTTTGCTAGTGAAAATGTAATAAAGTGCACCCGATGAAACGCCACCCATAAGGCCGGCAATCCATGCTTCGCGCATGCAAGGGATGTCCTCGAATTTTCTCTCGAATGGCCATAGAGCTTGAAGAGGATTCATAGCCAAAACAAGGCTCAAATAGGTCCCCTCGTTATTTCGATCGTTTCTTCGATCGCTGGCAACACCAATTCCGTCAATTCATTTGCAAACGATGAAGCAATCGCGAATTGCAAAAATATGTCAAAACATGCCGAAATCATGCGACAATTACCACGAAAAAGCGCCAGTTTAGCGCGCCCTTTTCGAAACCGCGCGTATTCACTGCGCTTCTGAATAAGAGAATAATACACGGTGAACACTGTGTCAATGTGAGCCGCTTCACTTGCATTGTGTATCGCCTGCAATGTGATATGTTCATACGGCTGGCCGTTCAGTGACTGAAATGCTCAGTAGCCAATTAGGAGTGGGGTGACTTAGTTCGCCGTTGGACCATTCGTCGAATCATGACATTTTCTTTTAATCATCCCAGCCAATTTCAAACCATTATCACAGCATAGTGATTTGAACGTTAAAAATTGTTTATTCCAGCTATCAAGGCAATGACTGAAGTCCTGGACGATGACGATCAATGCTACGAGGAGGCTCCCATTGAGCCGGTGGCATTTGTCGAGGAAGATAACTATCCCGATTTGGTTAGTAGCGCTCAACTCGAACGAGCTGCTTTACAAATGCGTGGTCGTAACATGTCACTTATAAACTCATCGTTGAGGACTTATTTCACATGTTTTGACGACATGGATCTCAACAGATTTGAGGCTGTCTGTGATCATTTGATTTGCTTTAGATCCAACGGATCACATCGTTACGATGGTAAACATGTTTTGCTGAGGCCCGTTTCAAAGCTTTGGCCCACAACCTACGAACACATGACTCAGTGCCTATCACATCTTGACAGTTACCTCATTAATAGCCAATTCAAAGAAAACCCTGCCGCCTGGTTGTTAAATCAGAATCTCTGCCGGACGCCCATTTGTAAACAATGCCAATCTCCCATGGTCATTGCTCGAGGATTAACCTCTTCAACAAACTTGGACACAGCCAAATGGCAGTGCATGAGGACAGAAGCGTGCTCCTCGTTTACCATGCCTGTACACAGACCCTCGTTTTTCCATGGATTCGAATCGATCAGTTTGAAGAAGTTATTGTTTGCAGTATACTTCTGGGCAGTGGCTGCCAATGGTGAGACCCTTTATTATCAGCGACATTTGAATCTATCGCAACCAACCATCGAGCACATATGGCGACGTATCCAGAATGTATGCCGAACAGTTGTAGAATCACAACCGCCGATTATAGTCGGTAACGATAACTATCCCGCCGAACTGGTTACAGTTCAATTCGGAAAATCTAGCATAGTATGCGCCAAAAATCCAACCTTGAACATTGTCAGACTCGGTCTTCACATCGAAGGTGTATCGACTTACTCTTTCGTAGAGCTCACTGAAAGTTGGTTTGCTCCGAATTCAACGATACGAATAGCGGAAGACAAATTTCTCGCTCTTTCCGAGCGCCACGGATACAAGATACGTCTCGTGAGTCGACGTGACATGATGTCGAAAAACAATCGTTTCGATCATGACTCAGCATTTGGTTATCTAATCACGCAGCTGGCTCATGTTTTCAAAGACTTCGACACGTCCACAGTGCGTCATGAGGGGCTTAAGGTAATATAGGGTTAATTCTAGAATTTTCTCTCGCTATCTTGGTTCAATACTCGATCTTTACTGACCAATTCCCCATTGTAATCTTCACATGTTGCAGCTGGTACTTGCCGAGATGCAGTGGCGCGAATTATATGGAACGACCCCTTACGATTCGTTTCGTCACATCATCAAGCATATGGCCACTTATGGTGAGCGTTCAGATTGGTACTCCGAAGCATCTATGCTACAAGCCGGAGAAGAAACAATCCAAAATTCCAATGAAGTTGCAGCCCAAAACACTGACGACACTAATGATGTTTGGGCCGAAGCATACTTCTACGCTTATCTTATTCCAAAGAAAAAAGATAAAGTTCCTCAAAATAGAAGTATTACCTCATCAGACTTGGATGTCAGATTTCAATGTCATCTGTGCCAAATACATTTTAGCAACTATCAAATCGTGAATCATCATATCGAACACGTGGAAAAGGATCGACGAGAAGATGTAGTCCGTCGTGACACACGTAGTTTAATCGAATGCACTCATTGTTTTCGACCTATGACGAAAGCTGAACTACGAAAACATAAAGAACTATTCACATCCGATTTGCATTTAACTATATACGGATGTCGAATTTGCTGCACCCAAATGCCGGACCGACTAAGCTTCTTACAACACATGCGTCGTCTGCATTTCGAATCGGAGACACCTTATACTTGTCCACTGTGTCGCTATTCAGTTTCCTCACACCGCGAAATATTCGTTCATTTTCGCGAGGAGCACAAATCTGAGCCCACTGCTTTGTGTCCATTTTGTTTACGTAGTTTCACCATTAAGACTCCAGAGAATATGTCTCAATTATCCAAGATTGTCAATCAGCACATCAACATGCATTACGCGGTCTCAAGAGTTTATTCTTGTTCAAACTGTTGCTTAAGCTTCCTCAATGACAAAGATCTAAGCCAGCACAAGCGCGAGGCCCACAATCCATTAAGAGTGAGAAATTCCGACGATTTTGAGCTCAAGCGATTCATAGTTTCGCCTGAGGAAGAGAGACATTGCGTTCGGGCGATGCCCATGGAGTTATTTGTGGCCAATAAGAAACCGAACTTGACTATGTCTGGTGGTCACCGTCGAATCATAACCAATCGATCAAAAATCGATAATGATATCGAATCCATCAGTTTATCAAGCATTCACTCTGGTGATGACTCTAGCGATGATGAAGCTGCCGTCCCCGGAGATGAAATCATTCATGTCAGAGGCATTGACAGCTCTAATTTCCTCGAAGGCGGTGAGCCAAATCTAGTGGAAAGCACCAATCGACAAGTTCGCAATGATGCTAAGTTAAAGAAGATCAACAACAAAGGCGAATTCGACCCAAAAGATTATTCATCCGAGAAAATCAAGTCTTATCTTGAGCGAATGCCACGTGCCGATTCGTTTGTACCAAACAAGTCTGTGATACTCACACCCGACGGGCTTCCAACCAAATGCATAGAGTGTATGTCTCACATCACTTCAGATCATTTTGTGGCTCAAATCAAGTGCAACGAATGTAGCTATGTAACTCACTGTCCTCGCGCACTTTTAATTCACCGTACACGTACTTGGATGCACAACGGAACGAGAGAAAAAGAAAAATAGAAAATTAACAAAGGGTTTTGTTTTTGAAATTCACGCTTCGATGATCGGCGGTGTTTGAAACCGGCCGAATGGTCCCAAATCACATTGAATCTTTGTGTGTGAACTAACATCGTTTATCAGCTTCGTACATGTTGGCCCGGACAATCATCAGCCAACTTGTTGCATAATAATATACAATGAAACAAATGATCGAAAACCGAACCACTTGATACAAGATCACACGTCTATTTTAGAAAACGATAATGAATTCGGAGAAAAACATATGACTCAACGTAATTAAATTTGAACAAAAAGTAGCATGCCATTAAGCGTAGCGACTGTTTTTGTTGCCGATTAATTATAGAGTTTAGTTTTTTTAGTATTTCACTAATTATTGAGCCAATCAATGATTATGAATCTGTTACGAGTGAAACATTGCGCATGAGTGATTGAATTTGTAGCGCGTTTGTATCGATCGCATTTTGATTTGTATGTGTGTAGGAATCGTGTGGAGTTAACATCATGTTGGTAAAAGAAACATTACGAATTAATGTGACACAAGTTTTATTGAATTTCAACATCAGACTACCAACAAAAAAAATGACGGCATGCCCCGGCAAAGTCTTGCACGGACCATGGAGTACACTCACACTCACCTCTTGTTGTTAGGCAAAATTAACAAGCTTCTTCTGGTAGAGAAATCGTTTTTTCCCAGATTATGTAGAAAATGAACTTGAAATAGTCAAAGTTCTGGGCGTTCACGCAATGTGCTCAAGTTCAGAATATTGTTGTTGTTGTCTTGTTGATGGCGTTTAGCTGGCGCCACCAACTTGGTGGTGATGGCAGCAGTGTTGTTACTATCAATACTACTGTTGCTTCGAAAATTATCTCTTCGTGGCAAACTGGCGATGTGAGCGTACACTCAATCGCACAGGAACACTATTTGATAATTTATGAAGTATTCTTGTTTAGAGTTGTGAATCAGCCAGAGCGGGTAAGTGAGTGATGACTCCACCCCTGTGTCGCAGTGCCTGAGAAACCCGCGCTTTCCCTCTCAAATCTCAGCAACATTGCGTTTGACTGACTCTGCGTAATCAAACGCACAGGTAACTCGTAGAAGGCTAATTTCCTGTGTGAGTGGCCAACAAAATTGTTTATCACGAGTATAAATACGAATGTCATAGACTTTTAACTATCACTTAACATCACTATCGCCCATTTTCTTCAAATCAAGAATTCGAAAGTTTGGATACCATATCAGCTTGTCTACAAGTTTACCAAGCATCAAGTGTACCAAACAAAAAAGCATCGACATGTCGACACAAAATAAAGTACGTTCATAAGAAAAAATTTAAGAGATTGAAATTTTATCATCAATACCGATGAAATCTTGAACTTATCATTTAATCATTTCACTTTCATTCCACGTCATCGTCAAACATCACATAGGCATTGGTCCTGTTGTGCGCCCTAGTGCTCATCTTTGCCTTGGCTAATGTAGCTTACGGTCAATACGGTGGATACGGCGGCGGCCGTGGCGGATACGGTGGATACGGCGGAGGCCGCGGTGGTTACGGCGGATACGGTGGTCGCGGCGGTTACGGCGGAGGCCGCGGCGGTTACGGCGGAGGCCGCGGCGGATACGGTGGATACGGCGGATACGGCGGTGGCCGTGGTGGTTACGGTGGAGGTCGTGGTGGTTATGGCGGATATGGTAAGTAGTTGTTAGAAAACGATTTTGTTCAGCTAACTAACAACTATAGGTATCGAGATTTCAGAGCTCACTTCATATTGCTGCCTACTCCTCAGTTTGTATGTTGCCATAGCTATTCTTTATAGCGTATTCTTTACCTATGACCCGAATTAGTCAAAGGTTCTCATCCTTTGCAATCCTTACTTCCACTCTGTCTCTCCTTGCTCGACTCTACTTCTCTAGATCCCTACTACAATTACTATAACAATTATGACGATTACTCATCGTACGACGTCTATGGTGCTTCGTCAATTGGTTCGAGCTTTGCAAGCGCATCGGAACCAAGTTTAGAGTTGCCGACAGGCACCGTGAGTGTATCTCCATCAACCAGTGGCCAATCAGACACTGAGTCTACCAATGATTTGTCATCGTCACGTGCGGCTGCGGCCGCCGTGCAACGTTCACCAAGCATACCAACGAATGTTATCGGTAACGTCTCTCCAACAGTGTCACCCTTGATAAGTAGTGTACCGAGCATTCTGGCACCGCCAACCAGTAGACCAACCAGTTCGCCCGATTATGTTCTGATCCATTCCAATAGCAACAATGACAGCAACAACAATGGCACCAATGATGATGATGCAGATGAATGATCGGTCGTTAGGCAATACTGATTTTCAAAACAGCAATCACTCACTCGACTATCTCTCACTCCTACTAACACTAACCAACCTGATATCATACAAACAAATTTACCTATTATGTAAATTTGATACACTTGTTGCATCGCACAATATATCTAATGACTTGGCACCTGCCTGTAAACAACGCTTGCACGATCCTATACATACATATACTATTCGGAACCTAAACTGTCTAAAACTATAACCTAACCTTGCGAATAATTCAGACAACTACTATTACTAATGATGATGCCTCCTTGGCGTACAGCATGAGGCAAACGGAGAGTACACAAACAAGAATTATCGGCAAAAAATCAGAATAGAGTGATTCATTCGTGACCAAAGAGCATTCATAGATTGTTTTCGATCGCATAGCGCATTAGCAAGCTAGTTGAATAATAACAGGATGTTATTCGCGAGTCTCATATCAACACTTGTTTACCTCTAAAATTGCAAACTTCCATACAACAATAACAATTTTTGCCCAACACAACAGGCCGAGGATAAAACTCCTAGTAATATCGTCACAGTGCATTCATAACAACTCGCACTGACACCACCAATTCACCTAACTAATGTGGACAATTCAAAATCATACATTGCATATTAATAACAATCTAGCACGCATCCATCACGTGCTGCAACATTCGATTGTGCTTTTTACAATCTATCGATGTTGTTATAAGTGTTGCAATAAATAAAAAAAGTCTGAATCGCTATTCGATCAATCTTCATCCTTTTGACTCCTTATGACAGTTTTTTCCCACTCGATCGGTCGTCTCGATTTGATTTTACGCATCAGATAATTTTATCGAATGTTGTTGAACAATCTTCATTCATATCTTTGTGATTTGATTTTTATTATCTTTACATCTTTCTCCTTTCAAGAGGTTGTTCCGTGTTTTACATTTGGTTTTACATTTTAGGCAGGATGATGGGATTTGATGCTAACCAAGTAAAAATTAATTCTGATAACAGGTCCTGTTACCTGTAATTCGATTTCTCTTTATCCAAATCGAACTGTGTTTTTCCGAAACTTTTTCAAAGAGTCGGATACGTTCCTGCAGTCGAGGCACTGAGCGTAAAGAATTCTGTTGGCAGTTTGACAGCACACAGCTGCATCAAAGTAACTCAGCCGCTGGAAATCGTAAGCTGACGTGAGATGGGCCATTTGTTTCAATTGTACACAAATCGTTGGTCGATGTTTGCAAGGATACTAACTGGCCCTTTTGTTATTTATTGATCATATCTAAATTATCGAGTACATTCCGAAGCCTCAATCGCCATCATGGTACTCAAAGCGGCCGCAATCGTCACCAAAAAGGGTGAGATTTTGCTTTCTAAGCAGTACACTGAAATGACTCGGTCCAAAATTGAGGGTCTTTTGGTTTTATTCACGCGTCTTATAACAAAGGATAAGCAGCATACATTCGTTGAAACCGATGAAGTTCGTTACGTGTATCAAGCCTTGAATAATCTCTACTGCGTCCTCATCACAGACAAGCAATCGAACATGCTTGAAGACATCGAAACTATAAGGATTTTCGTTGGAGTTATCAACGAATATGCATCGCCCAGCGGCTCTAAAATTGGTTTGTCGGACGAACAAGCAATCATAAACAATCGCTTCATCCTTTCTGATGCATTCGACGAAATGGTGTCCCTCGGATATCGTGGCAATGTTAATTTGTCTTCTCTCCGAACAATTATGGAGATGGACTCGCACGAGGAGCGCGTCTATGCCAACATGAGACAAAACCAGATGCGTGAGGCCAAAGCCAAAGCTCGAGAGAAAGCTAAAGAAATCAGGGCACTAAAAAGGAGCCAGGAACTAGGCCACCAGATGAATCAAATGAGTAATTCAATGTCATCGGCTAGCATAGGGTCTGCTGACCACAGAACTATGACATCCGTAGTCGATATCGATGAGAAACCAAGCAAACCAACTAGACCCATTAGAAGTGGTAAGGCGTTGAAGCTGGGCCCCAGGGGTAATCAATAAATAACGCTTTGTTCTGTAAATGAAAATAATAAGCAAAATAACAAGCCGCATGCATGCACAAGAAGCCACAATCTCATTCTCTGTGTGCATGGAATGAAAGTGTAAACAGCGATGATTCAATTCAATCAAAGGACAGAGATCACTGCGATGCTGAGAATATGAGGAAGGTGGATTTAGACCATGTATTTTTTAATGTTTCATTAATTTTTAATATGAGGATTACATCTAGGCGACTAAAGCCGAGGCCGTAGAAGATTCATATCGCCAGGTTGGTGGAAGGACTTGGCGGCTTTTGTAGTATCTGACGAGCCTGTGAATTCGGCTCTCAACGAGAATCAAACGGTGCTTGGCATCTTTGTCTTTGCGGTTTCTCTCCAAGTGCTTGCGAATGCTGACGGCACGCTTGATGAGATGGTAGAGGTCATCGGGGAACTCAGGCGACATTCCCTTAGCCTTCAAGATACGCAAGATTTTGTTGCCGGTAATCCATTTAACTTGAGCAACGCCATGCCAATCTCTAAGCATAACACCAATTTGTGATGGAGTCTTTCCTTTCTTGGCTAATTTGCAGATTTGGTCAACAACGTCATCGGCAGACAGCTTGACCCATGTCGGAACTGAGCGCCTGTAAGGCAAGGCAGACTGCGAGATACCCTTACTGTTGATTCATTCATTACGCAAGACGGTTTGATGATATCAGTAGGATTGCACAAGTGAGCAGGAGATAAATTAGATAAAGTTTTGATTAGTATTTGGTAACATTTGGACCATATGAACGTAGTCCGAGCTGTCATGAGATGGTCAAGTAAGACTGTCTGACGGTCTGATGGTCTGATGGTAACAGCACTTACCCTGGAGTGTGCATACGACCCATTATTTATGATTTTCAGTTACTGAGTGAACCAGAAGAAAATAGGGGATGGTCAGGTTGTGGCCAGTGCCAAATTGACATGTAAAGACTGTGGTGCTCTATCGGGAGTCTTCAAACAATCCTCCAATGGGGATCCTTATTCACGCGATATAGCAGAATACCGATGCTTGTTGTGCCACAACATGCGCGAGACCCGGTGCGTCTTCCTGTGCATGCACTCTATTTTGAGCAAACCAAACGCCAGGGGGCGCTGTGGTGGCGCGTTCTTTAAACTTTAATTTTCATCAGCCGCTTGTGAGCTGAGCTACCACAAAATTTCACATTCGACGTCGAATTGTTGATAATCAAGAATAATTAATTGATTGGATTGTTGTAGAATATCGTTGTATAAGATAATTATACAATACTCTAGCTGATCGCTGGAAAAATATAAAATATACAATCAGAAATAATTTTTATATCATCATGCCAGACGAGGTTATAGTCAAAGATGAGTTCCCGAACACTAGCCTAATCCATCCGCCAATACAGCAACAACCCCAACAACTCCCACAACTCCTACGGCCCCAGCTGCCCGAGCAGCCACAGCAACCACAAATAGCCTCACTGTCCCAGCAACCACAAGTAGGCTCACTAGCCCAGCAACCCCACCTAGTTCAGCAATCGCAACTGCAAGCGCAACCACATCAGCCGCAAACGCAACAACAGCCATCACAAAATTCTTCTACAATGAATCAGGAATCACGTGACAATAACATACCCGCGCTGGATAAACGTCGGTTGCAAGAACTTGTAGATGAAATAGATCCAGATGAACGCTTGGACGAAGATGTCGAAGACTCACTTCTTGAAATAGCCGACGATTTTATAGAGAACGTCACTACCTCTGCATGTCGCTTGGCTTTGCACAGGAAATCAACGAGCCTATCAGTTGAGGATATCCAGATGGTTCTAGAGAAGAATTTCAAAATCCATATACCTGGATTCGGCAAGCCATTGATTGGAGAATCATCTCCCAAGAAGGCTTTTGTAGCTGAGGCGCACCGACAACGCATGGCTTTGATCAAAAGAACCATAAAAAAGATGAACGGAGGCATGTGAATAATAATTTTATTTGAAAACTATAAAGTGAAAAACAAGAACATATCGTTATGAATCCAGGTCATTAAGCAATTGCATAAGTTCGTGACGCACAGTAAACAAATTTTGATCGGTGGCGCCGTGCAAATTGCAGTAGGTCAACATAGTTCGCAATAGAGGCTCGTTAGATTTTAACCAGTCTAGTCGTTCGGGTCCAGCGAGCACGAGTTCTTCATGATCTGAGTTCGGGGAAGGTGGAATCGCAATCCTAGAATCATCTGTAGCAAATATGGAGTTGTCGACCATATTTTCTACATTAGATTCATCTATGTTCGGGCTCACGATACCAGGCCTGCCCCTGTAGTTGGAAACGCTAGTCAAAGCCTTGACACTTTTTTCGAGCCATTCGTAAAGCTGATTGCGCAATTTCATCTGGGTGTTAGGTCTATCGAAGTCGGTGCATCCTACGGCTAATGTATTTAGCTCATCAAGAAGCAAGTGAGCGCAAGCTATAAATTTGAGTTGCTGAGCTCGCTTGTCGAATACTCTTGACAATACCTCCAGCGCTAATAAAGGGCACCCGTCGCGTAAATATGAATTCGCCGTCGAGAAGAACAATTGCTCATGTTCGTCTACTATAGATTGGCGGCGTCTTACTATAATTGGACGCTCACGAAGATATAAGTAAAAGTTGAACACCGCTGAGTCAACTCCAGATTCATTGTCGGTGTTGGTTCTCTCATCGAGCGCATTCTTTGGATTTACTGATTGAACATCGTCTAGAAGCGTGCCGACAGACTGCAAATAATTTCCCAATATCCACATAGCCATACTCCTTAAAAATGAGTCTCTGCTGGCTTTTTCTAGGTTGTAAGTGAATTGCGAGTCTGCCTTGGTGTTGGAAGTTGTGGAATCGATGGAGGTAGATTGTGCCAACTCTTGTTTAGCATTGGACGTATCTTGTTGGATATCGCTTGGTGTGTCTGCAGGCAAACCACCAAGAATTTCGAGATACAAAACTTTACGGAGATTAGACGGAACGTTCACATCCACATCACTATCATGCAAACGAATCAAAACTATCGCCAACTGAATGTCATTCATCTTATTTAGGCATACTTCGACAGCGTCCCATATGGATCCAGCCAGAATGAAAAAAGCTGCCGCGTGCTCGTAGCGATGCAAACCTAGTAAAGCATAAGCATTCTTGAGCGCCTTCTTTCTGTTTACGGGATCGGTGAAATCCTGCTCGAACAACTTTAGGAGTCGCTTGTCACAATTCACTCGCCGCAACAGAGCGCATACTAGAGTTTTCTTCTTCATAGCCAAATAGTAGAGGGCTGCATCGAGGGGATCCGACTTGAGTTGATAGGCGCATTGAGCCACTTTTTCCATGAGTTTACGCAACACCTCGATCTTGCGTACCCACCACCCAACACCATATTCCGCCAACTCAGACCAAGTGGGTTTATTGCGCTGTACACAGGGAATCAGGCTGATTAGCTCATCTTGTGTTTCAGAATGGAATGCCCAAATGATGTTCTTAGAACCAATACCAGCAGCTCTTAAAGCTTGCCTAGGTTGCATGGGGAGGCATTTAGTTAAGTAAATATGCTGGAGCATGCCCAATAGGAAGCGTAAGCCGCAATCATCTAAAGAATCAATAGCAATCGTACGCTGTGAGTGAGTCTGATCTTCATGAGAACCCAGATCTGCGTAGTCGTCGGCAGTGGCGTCAAAAGAAGCTACGGCATCTGCCACGGCTAATAAGTGCATTTGATCGAGATTGGTCAGCCCAGGTAGGTGAATATGTGTCAGCATTTTGGTTAACATCTTCGCCTTACGCGGTCCGAAGCTGGCCAATGGCCCTCGACCATCCTGATGCTTTTGTTGAGCCTCAAGAGTCTTGCGGTTCAAGGTATCGAGAGTTGACTGTCCCAAAATTTCATCGATTGTCTCTTCGACAGTGGATCTTGAGCGCATAAAACTATCGTAACCAATAGAGAATTCGTCACTCGATATTGGCTTGCTGGCATCTTTATGAGGCTTTTCGTTATCTGCCTCCAACACGCAATGTAATGGTAATGCTCGTATACTAGTTACCTCAGTGTAGTCTAGTTCAATCTCTTCTATAACTTGTTGTTGCACTTGTTGACCACTATCAGCAAAATCAAAAGAATCATGGAAGACCGGCGGTGATTGAGCAACAATTGATAACGTTCGGGATCGATGAGCGCCCCAAGGACCACTCACCGATGTAGTATCGAGATCGATATTTGATGAAGCTTGTGGCTCTGAAGCGGCCAAACAATTAACCAAGTGATTTAAAATGGCCTTAACACGCGGTAATCGACCGAAAGCCAAAAGCTCGATTAATTGTTTGACATGATACTGTGGCAAGACCATTCTGTACTGCGCGAACCTGCTGGCACTGATTTCTTCACGAAGCAACTCATTAACATCGCAGACACTCTCACAATTGTGTGAAGCTGAATTATCGGTTTGATCATCGTCTGTTTCCGGAGCTTCTTCTTCTGCAACATGGGGTAATCTGGTTAATTGAGATTGATTCTGATTCTCCGTAGAACGTCGGGTTATCAGAGACGGCTTGTTATCCTTCACCGGCTTTCCATTAGTGTCGATAAAACGCCATTCTGTTACAATAGAGTTTGTTTTGTAATCGTAATCTAGTATGAGAATTCCGTCGCGTAGCCATGATGAATGCATTGGCAACCCGGTTATTCGGGTAACCAAGTCAACGCTCTGTACGTGTGGATAGTTCGCTTCGAAGTTGAGCTTCCATAAACCGATAGTTCCACTCAAATGTTGCGTGACGATAAACAAATTTGGATCCGAAGATGTTTGAGGGGCATGTGTAGGAGCTTGACCAATGTTGGCGCCATCTTCATCAATTGTACTACTAGCCAGAGACAGAGAATCTAATGAAGGAATAGCTGGAGCGGGCGGTGTTGGAGGCTCATGTGCAACAGCTCCAGTCACGGCCAGATAAGCACGTTTCACGTCCTGATATGTGCTTTGTGAATAGGCTGTCATGTGAATGGACACTGTGATTGAATCATAAGCTGGCAGAGCTGATTTTGTGCGCGACACCTGTTCAATTTGTACCTGACGAAATAGACCAGGACTTTCGCCATCTAAGTAATGCACTTGCCAAATAGTAAGACTTCCGTCCAGTGGGTTGATGTTGAATAAGAGATCTGCTGAAGATTGCCATTTGCGCAAAAGTTCGTCTAAATAACGATCAAACTCAACCACAAGCGAGAGGGGCGAGTTTCCACTGGGGTTCGCGCTTTCGGTGGTGATGGTTGGAGCTAGGGAACTCCTATTACTCTCAGTAACTGTAGAACTAGGATCATTGGGATCAATAGTTTCACTATCATTGTTTCTACCGGAGGCAGCCATGGCTCTTTGCTTATTGATGCGATGACACAGTTTGTGACGCAACTTTTTGCCGGATTCTGCATCGATAGTATCCAAGTCCATTTGATCAGCACTATTTGAATCATTGTCGCTCTCATTGTCACTGGACGTACATGATTCTCGATTTGCCGTGCTAGCATTACCTGCTTGCTGTCGACTACTTGCTCTGAGTATGCGCATCAACATGTCATGCAACAACTGCTCGATGGAACGTGTGATAGAGCTTTCCTTGTTGTTGATCCAATGTATCACAAAGTGGCTTCTTGAATAACTGTCTCCAGCAGCTTGGGTTGTGCGAGACGAAGAGTTCAAAGTGAATGAGTTTTGTCCTGAGCTCGAATCACCGTGATTATTAGACAAGTCAAAGTCGACATCCATGCTACCGGCTAAATGAAAGTGTAGACCAGGAATAATAGCTGTTGCACACATTGCGTAGCTATGAAAATCATGAGCACTCAATGTGCTAGGCAAACTACTAATTGGGAGATTTCCATCTGTGGCAGCTTTCTCTAACTCTTCTAATGGATCATCTAAAAGTGTTTGACGCTTTCTAAATTGCGAAAAAGCTTTCATGCGCTTAAGGCGCTGGAGCAGTTTTTGACGATGGCGTTGCGTTTGGACGCCACGAACAGCACCACCAACACTTCGTCGAACATCGTAATCGCCTTCACGGATACCTTGCAATTGTCCAAAGTTTACTAATCCGTCATCTGGCAACAATGTCTGGACCCATAAGCGCGAAATGTTATCTTGGCACGAAGTGATCAAAACATTGGCCACAGAACCCCTTGGGGTGTATTTACTTGTCTTGCGCCAAGAGAACCCGGTCACTGCACGTGGATGTACAATGTAAATAAAAGAAAAATTGACTGAGCTCCGATCTGGATTTAAACTAGGCGCTGGCCTTCGTGAACCCATTGGACTCGTAGGAGGATTAAGCGTGTTTGGTGAAGTTACAACTGGTGTTTTAGTGACACTTTCATACCAAATCTTGACCAATCGGTCACTTTTGCCAGCCGAGCAAAATAATGTGCCGTCAGGCGAGAATTTTAAATAGTATACTTGGTTTGCAGTGAGACAGCGCCATACGCATTGCCAAACTGCACGATGATATGACTTATCTTGAGCTGACAGAAGCTGTGGTTGACTTGGTTGCTGTTGGGTATCGTTTGGACTAAATGAATTAGCCGGGCTCGAATTTGATTGACTGGACTGATGGTTTGGTAATTGCTGGATGCCCAAGTGCTGCATAACGATTGACAATCCGCGCGGTCGTGGCTGATTCGATCCACGATCTGTTCCGTCGCTTGATATACTGTCGATCTGTTTGACCTCATCTTGTTGTGGTTGGTGGTTGTCAGTATTGCTGTTGTTATTATTGACTAGCTGTTGGTTAGTTGATTTAGTTAAACTCTTGCTTATACTTGATGTTAAATGATCCATCGATTGTTGATCGTAGACTAGCAAATGCCACATTTGCAAGTTACGTCCGCCAGTAATAAGCTTCGTTCCTTCCAAGTTTAACGATATCACCCCAATCGAATAATCACCTTCAAATGTTGCCGTATGTATCCACTTGTAGTCCATTTGCAACTTGGACGATGTTGAACTTGGCCTATCTAACTTGCCTTGCCGACCTTGGTCCTTGCTGTCCATGGTGTCAGTATTGTTGTCTTGATTGTTGCTAGCTGATATCATTGGCACGGGTTCGTAAATAACAATGCGTCGCCCATAAGCGGCAGCAATTTTTCCTACATCGGTGGAACAGTCGATACATGAAACAGGAACATTGTGAGGATCTGAAATGAGCTGCAGACGTTGAAAGTTGCTAGCTAATATAATGATATCAGTATTGGACGTGCAAGCGGTGAAAGGAATGCCTTCGACTGTGCCGGACGAATAGTGGAACTCTCCCACATTGATGCTAGTAGTGTTGATGGCCATATTGGTTTGGTGGTGATAATTGTGTGGTTATTATCCAAGATCCAAAACAAAATAAATATATCAAAGATGAGACAAGTGCATCATTCTTCATTCATCTATTTATTTACATCGACCATGACAGGCCAATCAGTGGGGGAAAGGGAAAAATGGGTGACTGAGAGCAAGCGAACGAGCGAATCATCACATCATCGAGTGCCTCGCTTCGTTCGTTTATGGGACATGCGCATCGTGCTGACTGGCGCGCCAGCATTCAAAATATTCAGCAGGACCGACGCGTGTAGCAGGACAACAAACAAAATGTGAATCGTTTCTACCGTGAACCCAGATTGCAATTCAGCGAGCGAATTCAGCTGTAACCCTTATTAAGATGAGAATAGTAAAATGAAAAACAATTCATAATTTTATTAATGATGATGAATATGTACCAGTTCCCCAATTGTGTGCTTTAGATTATCATACCATTATGTTTGCCTCATAAATACATTGTTGTTGCATTATTACACAGTTGCACACAACAAAAACTATGTTTAATTTGAACATAACGACACAAGACTTGTTGCAGATCGCCACTGCTGCGGGCAAAAGTGCTGCGCTCTCGTTGTTGGCCGCAACCTTAGGCAATGGTGTTAACACACGAGAAGCTCACGCAAATGATACCAAATTATACGAGCTCAATGGATTCTTCGGCCGTGGTTCGGGCCTCTGTTCACCTTCTCAACTGCCACCCCGTCTTCCCAAACCGCCTCCGCTGCAACCACAACAACAGCAGCAACATCAACAGCTCCAGCAACAACTACAACTGCAGCCACAACTACAATTGCAGCAGCACCAGCTGCAGTTACATCAACATCAGTATGTCCACCAATCATTGACTACGTTCACCGATAGTCAAATTTTATCATCAGCAGACAATAATCGTTCCATGGTCATTACAAGGCCCAACACAATCAAAGTAGTAATACCACCCCTGAAAGCACCACTGAAAGCAACCAGTATACTGTTGCGTCCAACAATGCCTGGCAAATTTGGCCTGCGTCTTAAGAATCCACGCGAACCTTACCAACCGAATACCGATGAGATTACGAAGGATGAGTATGTTCGTTGTTTGAATTTGATTCGAAGGAACGAGCTCGAGAAGCGCCAAAAGCAAAAACATCAAGGAAGCCAATTGTTGAGACCTTCATCAGGCTGTCGACCCCTTAGGCTCCGCCGTTTACCCGGACAACGACACGTGACCATAACAGCCAGCGCTAGTTACAAAGCTACACGTCGCGTTTGCCTTCAATATTAGGCGAACAAACAAAAATGCCCACCTGTAGACAGACAATATTAGAAACAATAATCATAAGTGCATTGTAAAGAGATCGCATCTCTCACCTTTGTAATTTAACCATCTTAATTCATCCCATTTAATGTATTTTCACAACGTGTGTTCATCTCAGATCGTAAAGCGTGGTCATCATATCTGTATCTACCTGTCATATCCAGTTTGATTCTAAATTGAAACGACCAACAGCAACTAAATACGAGAGCTTACGACCAACACTCAATCTCGATTAGAACCCGTGAGAACTTCGAAAATTGACAACGGATGCGAAAAGACATTATAAAAAGATTTTATTCACAATACATTTTCATTTACATGTACTACGTCTCTGTTTGTTGCTGCTATTGCCACCTCTGTGCACTACGAGCGCCTAGAATAGTCGTGAGTGAAATTGAAGCCCGCTATTCTCCACCAACCATCATTGTTGTTAATCGTTGCTTTCGGTTGCTTTCCATAGACTGTAGTTTGAGGAGAGTTCAACGTAGCAGTGGGAGTTATCCAGTGTGCAGGGTTTTTCTGTTGTTGATATTGTTGAGTCATATGCATCGTATGTGCATTGGTCGTGGCAGCGTGTACATTAGGTCTCTGCATCGCACCAGTGGCAAATCCTGTGGCAGTGGCAAATAAAGCGTTCCCCTTTTGGCGTGCTTCGGTGAATTTTCGATGATGCAACAATGCTCGCGTGGCTACCGCAAAACAAGCGCCTAATACAAGCAAAACAATGAACGATCCGAAAGCTAAATGATTCTGTGTGAAACACACTTGATCCGCGCTTGATGCGCGCAACTTGAGCGTGTCGAAAGAATCGACGGTGTCTCGGCGTTGCCATGGAGCCGCCGCCGCATTATGAATGCCACCCAAATTGAACGCTACATCGCCTGGACTGACCACTTGGATGGTACGCTGTGTGCGAACGTCGGTCGTTTCTACGCCGCGGGCTGCCTCACGTCGGAAACGATGATTCGTTCCGTTTTGTATCAAATGTACCGGTTGTTGGGCGTTCAAGGCTCGCGGAATAGCTTGTTTCTGGGCCGACGATATTGGCTGATCGCCAAGTCTGCTCACAAACGATGCCTGGCCGTGCACTACGTGTTGCTGGTACATGTTGTTGTTGCTGTTATGATTGACCAGATTTGTGTGATGCTTGTGCGGCGATTGACGATTGGTGGCCGAAGCATGTGGCACCACAGTTGCTGTTTGGGCCATACCAGGCCCCACAGCCATTGCCACGGCGCGTTGTTGGGCCCCTAAGGGCCCGGCGGTACGAATCGTCGGTCCCACCATGCCTAGTGTGCCGCCTGGTGGTGCCACCTTGAACGCAATGGGTTCACTAGCCTCGCCCGACACACCGACACCAGTGCCGACAGACGCTATGCCGCCAACGGGCACCGATGCGGGTGGGTCGTTAGGACACGTCGGCTCGGGGCATTCGTGCCGGCAAACCTGAATGGTGCACTGGAAATGTACATTCATTGAGTCGGGAAATTTGAACGCCTGGAAATAGGCGTACGATACGACAGTAGCCGACGGCCCGAAGTTGCGCATCTTAGAGAATTTAGCCATAATTTTGGGACGCGCTACACAACCGTACTCGTCGACCAACTGAATGGGAGCGTGTCGACCGTCATGAGCGATACAATTGCGCACCAGCATGTCAAACTTATTGTCGTCATCTTTGATGGCCAACACCATGGTCATGGTTTGGCCAATTTTCACAATGCCAGCCACCTCGGAGCTCCACGGTCCCTTGCCCACCTGTATTTGCATCCAACATTGAATGTTGTCCCCGAGAAAGTTTGTCGTCTCGGCGTCCATCATATCGACATTGTACGGTTTGAAAGTGACTGCTTTCTCGTAATAATCATACCAGGTGCAGCGCAGTTTGCGCGCATTGTCCCAAACTTCTTGCACACTTGCGTCGTATTGTATAATGATTGTGTTCTCAATGTATAACCCACTTGGTGGCGACGCTTTGGCCGTTGCCGACGATGAGCTGCCGCTAGTAGACAGTGCTGATGGGTCAACACCTGACGCACTGCTGCCGCTCAAGCCACACGTCCCCAGATGAATGTCGAAATTGACCGATTGTTGGCCACTATTGGCGGGCAGATGTACACATTTTGGATCATCTGACATCAAGAAACAAGTTTGAAAGGAATAATCATGATGATTAATATTATCATTGAGAGTAAGATGAGTCAGAAGAATTTACTAATGAACAAGCCGATCACTAATAGTTGAAGCAAGTCAAAAGAAAGACACCATTTCCGAACACGAATAAACATTCGTGTTTCGATCTGAGATGTAATACTAATGTCGAAAAGTGTGTCAACAAGTGGATCTTTCTCGATTTCGAGACTTTGATTATTTGTCATGCTATAAAAGTACCATTTGTTCACTAGTGACTTTGTTTTCGAAAAATTTGTAGCGCTTAATAGAGAATGTCACGATGTAGTGGTAAATTGTTGAAAGATCGCGTGTCTAAGCACATACAATCGAATGATAATGAGCGGTAGACTTTCTATGGTCCAGCAAACTGCAACGAACAAAATGTGTTTCGTGGATCAATGAGAGTCTAACTTGAAAGTATGGCACACATTCAATGATGCAATCCAATTGAGCAATTGAGAATTCAAGCATTGAAGCGAGTCAATCGTTTCGAACATCCATTGCCGAGAGACCGACGCAACCAAAGCTTTTGTTATGCTATGCTATGCAATGCAGTGTGTTGCGTGCTTAAAATGTAAAACTTTTTCTCTTTCAGAGGTATTGCACCAAAGGTTCGATGTCGTTCAAGGTAACGACCATTCTTTTTCAGAGATTGCTGAAATCTCTTTAAAGCCGCTCTCTCTCTCTGCTTGGCCTTGGATGATTTACTAAAAATTTACCTCTAGTTTTCAAGTTGAAGCGTTCGTAATTCAAGTTCAATTGACAAGCTACAACACAACAGAATGTGACCCATTCATCACGAACCACAATGTGAGATGCTGGATTTGAGTCGCGGAATGTGAATCTAGAATGTGAGGGTCTCTGAGTTTGCTGAACATGACAAGCGTTGTATGTTCAACAATCAAGTAAGTTTGAAAAGTGAGTAGTCTGATCATACATAAGTTCAGTCATACATAAGTTCGGTTGATCTTAGGCGGCGCGTTTGTGAAGAGTTGTGATGATGAATCGCGTGACTGCTAAATGTGTGTGTTGATTCAAGCTCGAACCGTTTGTTCATTCAGGCGCTCAAGAAATTGTTGAGAAAGCTAGTCGATCGACCATTTATCTGTTTTGCTCAATAGTCAGCACTCTATTGCGAATAGTCAGGATCATTGTATAATTTCCACACAAGAAGAGCGCACAAGACGTATGCAAGTGGAGAACACGAACGAAAAGAGAAGAAAGATAAATTGTTGCTGGTGTGAACAATGTGTGTTATTCTGGTACTTGCAAATTCATGTCACTAGTGGCTGACACATTGGTCGCCAACTTTGTATATTCAGAGATGAAATCTACATCGAGACTACACAACATTGATCTCTCCATGGGTGCTGATCAAACGAAATGAGAACAGAATAACTGAGTCAAGTAGAAAGTTTCTTGCTTGATTTGACAGACAATGTCGCTGCGTGAGACATTGACATGCTTGTTGTTGAACACGAGCTGTATTTTATGCTGTATTCGATTGTGTGAGCTAGCAAGTCGAACAAAGTCAGCATCTGAAAGACTCTTCTCAGAATCAACTTCTTTCTAAACGAAAAGGGTGTGACGTGAAAGAATCTCACGTGAAAGAAGCGACGGTTAAAGATCGCAAAAGAGCTTGTATTAACTGTTGATAACAATCAGGGCGCCTATGATTTGCGGTGCAACAATCGAATTGGAACAGGAGCGATTATTCAAATATTTACGAGATATGAACTTACTGTAGTGACCCTTGCTGAAGACGAGCCCGTAAAAAGGTCGGTCGAATACAACGTTAACCTGGACATTACACAAATGATGCGATGGAAATATTTGCGGTGTGTGAGATAGACATAGACAGTTGGATGGATTAAAGATGTTAGAGAGTTAGAATGAGAATGTTACAACTGGAAGCACTTTGGATGAAATTCTCGAGCTTTGAATGAAGGAGAATTCGATAGATTTGGCACGGCTAAATGCACGAGATACCAAAGCTATGTGTAAAACTTACGGTCATGTGGTTCTTTTCACATTTAACATTGAGTGCACGAATGTGGGGCAAATCCGCTCGAACCAGAGGCCAAGAATTGCTGCCGCTCGATAGATCCTCGTTGCTGGTCACGTCGTTGCCAGCGGGACCCACGACGCCTGTCGTTGTGCCGGCCGACGGTGAATCTTGTGATTGGGGTGATCCTACCGCCGATGTTCCGTACACTGCGTGATTAGGCGCCAAATCACTGGCGCCACCTTGATACGGGGCACCGTGCACGGCATACCGTTGACCCGCACTACCATGATTGTTGCTGGCGAACGATGATTGGCCTTGGTATGGATTGCCATATTGGTTGTAATTGTTATGAGATGATTGTTGTTGCTGCTGTTGCATGTGATCCAACATTGGCACATAGGCTGTGCTGCGGTGTTCGGCGGGCAAGCTGGTCGATTCTTCTTCCTGCAAATCGTTTTTAGTGTCGATCTCTTTGGCCTGAGTTCTAATTGATGTGGCCAAAAACACAACAACACACCACAGCGAAAATAAAGCCACACTCATTTGCATTTCTCTGAACCTCAGTATTAAAATGTGTTGTTTGAGTTTCATTGTGTCGGGTCGTTTGATTATTGGCGTTGCTGTGTTGATTGTATCGGAGAACATCCGGTTTGTTGTCACCTATGGGGAAATTGGACAAATTATCATGTCAATATCGTTTACATTAATATAACTGTCAATGCTATTTTCAAGATCTAATTAGCCATGCACTCAATAATGATTCCCTCAATTCGATGAAGCGAACAATTTACCCAGTGTCATACTGTAAATGACCAAAAGTATTGTTTGCTCGATACACTTTTTTCATTATTGTTATCATCCCAATCACTTATTTATTTGTTGCTGCAAATCAACCAGCATTTCGACATGGATTTTCTCAATCGATCACGGCCATTGAGGCAAGCAAGCGAGTAAAAGGAAGAGACCAAACGTGTATCTCACGGTAGACAATAATGTTTTCCCCGTAGATCGAGATTTATGACTATTTGCGAGACACAGAAAGCAAACACATGAATGACATTGTGTTGTACAATTCTGTCGGTCATGTGTTGACGAAAGAAGTGAGCCTTGGACTCCCAAACTAGACATCTCTTCGCTAGCTCGCTCACATAGCGAATAAGCAACGAAAACAGCTGAACCAAGATGACCGTCAACCGTTTTTGCAATATAGACTGTCGGATGCTTCAAGAACAAGGAGATGAAGAGTTCTCTTTTGCTCTTGCGTCACTTGACAACATGACAAGTGTGAACGGAATACTTTTTGCCACCGCTAACACTGCTCAAGTTGCTAGTGTTGTTGTCGTTTTACGATTGTTTGCTTGATGAGTTTTTTTAACGGCAATTTTTTCATTCTCTTTTTGGTTGCGATGATTATCAGGCGCTTCTTAAGCGGGACTCAAATAAAAGGATCGCTTGTCGCACTTGACAGGAGCATCTTTCTCTCTTTGTATAACAAATTTTCAGTCTACTCTTTATGTCATGCTTCAAAGTAACTTGAAACCGAAACTCTTGAGCTCTAAATGATGCGAACGACCACGAGTCAATTTGATTGAATCTTCAGAGATTCATTTGAGAGGTCTTTTCGAGCTCAAGTTTAATTGAAGTTACTCCGGCCATTAAGAAAGTCACTGATATTTCTAATTAACTTTCAACTAATAAATAAACGTTGTTTGACTCTTTTCGAAAGTCGAAAATTCTCATGCCCTTGATTTTTTGCTTTCTTGATACTCAACAATTCTTCACTCACAACACTCACTCTGAATAGTATGTTGTAGATTGTGCCCAAGTGTATAATGATAAGAACGATTGTGCTACTCTACAGCTAAGCTCCAAGGAGTACTGACTATAGTACCACTATGTTGACACAATTGCTTCACGCTCGATTATAATGCTCCTTTGACTAAATGCATGTTACACTGAATTACAACAACACTGCTAAAGCTGACGCACATAGAGAAGAGAATTGTATCGCCTCGGTGATCATGTTAATTCGCTATAATTCGACGATCTGACTACCCAAAGTTAACAGACAAAGTGATGTATGGTACTTCTTAATTTCAAGCAGGGATAGATTCGTTTCGCTATTGTCTGTTAGTTATTGAAGACACATCGCGTTAGGTATGTATGTCGGACAAATTGAATATGCAATTCGCACTATGTACAGTAACATGTGCCCATGAATCATCTTCGATACGAGCAATTGAACTGAAAATGAAATTCCACATTACTCATTTGTCGCTGTAGAACGCTATGCGGCTGCTGAAATGGATCATCCATTATGGATGATGAGCATTGATTAGTTTCGTTTCACACAATTATCATTGTTTCCTTCGCTATATGTAGTGATCTCTTAGACACAATCGATGACTAAATAGCACTCTTGAAAACACAACAATAAGAGAGTTGCTTGAATACATAAAAGATAGCTTGATGTTTAACGAGCTCGACAGTAACAAGCGTTCATCTTAATAGCTAGCAGCGTACAGCTTCATATTTACAAGCTAATCGTTGAAATCCTTTGGGCAAATAACAAGTACAGAGTAAACGTAGTGCTCAGAGTACATCTTTATTACAGAATCTCTTGTAGCCTGCTAATCGGGGACTCACAATTGGCTGCCACACATCGCCATACCACAAGCATAACAAACCTGATTAAACGCAATTTGACTATGATCACGACACAGCTCAACAGCAACTTCTGGCAGCCATTAGCCATGTGGTAAGCAATAACTGGTCTAATTTGAGTCAGCTCAACAATAGCTATAGTCAATCATCGTCGATGCGTTGCTTATACTTGATGATATGATTCGATGTGGCGATCTTCAGGGTCAGCATCTCCATCATAACTCTTTGTTTACTCGACAAAAACACTTCTTCATTGAGCTTTAAATTCAACTGACCACATGTAAAGCTAGCATAGTTTCGAAGTTTTTTGAACTAGTATAATAGCATCTTGCATTACACATTAGATTATTATTCTTATATTAGCGTAAAAGTTGCCCGTATGAGCTCACTGAACGTAACGAATCACTTACTTAGCTATCAAACTAGCTTGTTAATCTCGATTGATAGAAGTTTTAGACAAGCATACATTCTTTTTCATCCAATATATTCACTAACTAAACAATACAGACGAACTCACTTGAACATATCGAACATAACTCACGTTTAGAACTATGAAGTGTGGATAAGTCTATTAACGTAAACCTCAATCTTTTCGTTGGCGTTTCTGACGCAATAATACAAATAAACTTTGAGCTGCAAAAGAATGCCAAGCTTAGTTTAGATATTACTAATATTGAATATAAGGAAGGCAATTTCAATGCCCCAAAAACGAGACGAATCATACTGATAAACGGTAACAACAACAATAATAGCCATCAAGGCAGTCAGTATGACAAACAAAATTATCGACAACATGTAACTCTAAAATCTTGTCATGTCATGTGTGGTCGACAAATCATTGTGTTTATCAGTTGGTCGCCGTTCTTGTTCTTTTTCTTATTCACTATTTGCAACAATCAGAGATGACAAATTAGGCCATAGTCAGGTGAACTTAAGAGATGTAACACTTGGTCGACGAAAAGCCCGTTGTTGTGGCTTGTCAAAGTCAAAGTCATGCCATATCGAATCGTTCCATCTATCTATCATCAGAGTTTTGCTTTGATTTGACGACGATAACTTGAAGAATTCGAACAATTCCACATACTGAGTACTCGCAACACTTGTTAAATAACACTTGTTGCAATGCTCACCGAAATGAGCGACACAGTGCTTTCGCGGTTACAGGATGACCGGATTCTCATCGGATGATTCATATAGCTATGCTATTTCAGAGCATGACAAAACAGCAAAGTAATGTGTGATTGCTTGTTGCCTTACCGATAGTTTATCATTGATCAACTATTGATTGACTTAGGATGAACAGCCGAACAGAGTTGCGATAAATCACGCCGATTGCACGCACTGGTTGCTCGATTCGATAGTCGACTTTCGACTTAAGAAGATCACACAAAATCGATCACTATTCCTAATAAAGAAGTAACTAGAGAGAAAAGTGATCGAATCTCGTGAGAATAATCTCGTCAAGTTAGCCTAATCAATTCAATGGCGAAATTCTTTACCGACGGAAAGTTCATTACATATTATTAGTTACCCTTACATATATGTGAGACATGAGAGCATGATGCCGTCTTTATGGTCTTCACAATCGGTGTTGGTGTCAAGTGTTCAACGAAGCAGACCAACGCAGCGTCACAGCTAAAAATTGGTGCTGGCTAAAAATTTTAGCACCTGAATTCTTCGTTTGATGTCTTCAACTCCTGTGAGTGTGTGCCGGTGACTCCCACTCGATTGAGCACACATTCACTGTTCAATGTTGTTCTCCCTCGGAATAAATATATCTACAGATCTTTGTAGATTCATGTTACTTTCATATATAAAAATCTATTGAAGATCGAATTTAGACTCTAAATTGAGATCAAGATTCTACGCAGCAGTACAGTTAAAGATTAACAAAGCTATGAGCGCCCACGTGTGTTCAAGCAATGTGCACTACTAATGATGTTCAATAATGATTATCGCCGTGGTCGACTAAATAATCGAGATGGTACAAAGACAATCAAACTGTTAATTAGAAGTAAGTCTCGTTCGAGAAAGTTACTAAACGAATACGAAAAGGAGACTCCATAAGCCGACCAGTAGGACATTGTTTTTCATAGGAAGACAACAGGGTTTTAGTCTACACATCTGATGCTGACTTTGTGGAATAACACGCTGGTTTGATGTGTGAATTCGACCAACACAAGCAAAAACATCTTACTTCTATAAATATGGGCACGATTTCGTTGCTCTTTTTCACCTTGGCAGTGTAATTTTATCTAGGCTCTCACCACGGACCGTCACACAGCTGCTTGTTGCCGAATGGGTGGGACGAGAAAATTAAACCAGCTAGAATCATCATTAAAAAGCCATGTTGTTGGCAGGCTAATCATTAGATCGTTTGTATGGGCACAGTGCTGGAGGTGACCATTGAATGATGATGATGTTGCGACAACTTTCACGTTATAACAATGCAATATTGAGGCAGACATTGATAAACAACGAGAAACATTGATAAACAATGACCAACAATATGCTCAACAATAGTTGACAAGGAAGTAGAGTTGTATGTGTGTGTGGAAAAATGAATTAATATTCACATGGAAATGATCTGAATGAATCATAATGAAGTGCTCGGTTGTTACTTGTACAACATAATATTTCCTCGTAATACCTGGCACTACCAAGTGGAAGAAATCGTCAAGATATTCACAAATGATCACGAAATCTCACGCGTTCGGGACGCTTGAGAACGCTTTCTCGTTTCTGAAAGTTTTCATTTTGATTTAGACATTGCTAGTTATCTGTCTGGTGTGTAATCAGCTATTGAGTGATCGCTTTCGCTCTCAGTCTTTAATTTCAGTGTAAATGTGTCATTATGACTACTTTCACAACACCGAATGATTAATTGAGTCGTTTTATTTACATAGCACTTATTGTTCGATCTGTTTGACTTGACTCAAAACTTTTCAGAACAGAGAAGTGTACGTTGAATGAACAAAAACTTTGGATGAGTGTGATCCACACTAGCTCGACTTGATAGCTGATATGGTGGATAAAAATAGGATACAAGTTTCACCTAAAATATCACTGTAAACAGATGAAAATCACAGCACGGAATCAAAGCTCATTCGTCAACTGTTACATAACTGTATGCAACTTTGCATGGCATAACTGTTATGTTTGTTGCTTTAATTTGGAATGCATTGTCGTTGTTGCATAAAAACAACATTGAATACGACATGTTGTGTTATAATTATGTCGCTGGTGTTAACGTTTGATACAATTCCATTTGCAAAGAATAACACACGCAAACGGACGGAGAGACACATGAAACTTGTCATGATGTCATGCTTGGCGAGTTTCCCACGGCGATATAGTGTGCGGACATCGTCTACAGATGAAACTAGAGTCTAGCTTGCTTGATGGCATTCACATTAATGTTGATCATATGTATCTCTCGGCATGAGATTATTTTCGACAAATTGTCTATCATTAATTTCTTTTATTCAAACAAAAGTCTAAACAAACAAGCAAACCGGTGGAAGAGAAAACTTTCACTGTGAAAATTTCCTATTTGTCTTCGTGGAAGATTTTACATTCAATATTGGGCTCTCATAAATTGAGTGTGCCATTAACTGTCAAATGAGAGGTCAAATTTTCGATATTATGATTTTGGCTCAAAAGGAATAATAGAGCCAGCATCATGTTGTTTCAAATACTACGACGGACGGAAAATACAGCAAACATTTGAAATCATGTGCCTTGGCTTGATATAGAATCTTTGTCCGAACAAAGCCTGTCCGACAAATCAATGAAATCAAGATAAGAAACTGACCTTACTTTCGAAAAAATGTAAATCACACATTCAACAGAAATGAACATTACGACTGATTGATGTGAATTTCTCACCTTCGCTTCGCTTTCAAATAACTTTGATATGGAACTTTGTGATCTACAAACTATAACTTGAGAAAAAGATTGACTACTTACATACTGTTTGCGGAGTGATGAGTTGAGCATTGAGTTGATTACACGATAGACACAATTAGGCACATTGGTTAACGAGTAGCTAGATGAACAACGTAGATTGATATCCTTGAAAAGTTTCTTGCGGTTGATTTGATCATATGCAATCTTTAGTTGTCACTCTTGAATAGTTTAAACTTTCTTCAAACTTTTTCGCTTATTCGGGAACTGACTACACATAAATTGTTTTACAATTTTTCAATACAATCAAAGATTGTAAATTTTTCATCATAGTTATTTGGACTCGTTGCACTTTCTTGGAATATTCCTCTTGAACTGGTACGCAAACGAAACAATCGAGTCGACGAAAAGCGGGACACTTCTAGTTGCAGCAACTACAGTGGAAAGTTTAGTTAGAGCTGCTGAATCAACAAGTGACAACAAGTACAATTGTGTATCCACCACAGGAGCAGCAGCTGCAACATCTTCTATGCAGCTAATATACTGTCAAGCAGCAGACCGTTAATCAAAAAGTAATGGCACAACAGCTGATAGCTGTACAGTTGCATTACCCGTTACGTAACGGGCCGAAAGAGGCGGAGTCTATGCCACAGGTGCCTGCAGTGTCCAGTCGGGCCCAACGCGCATGCGTGCCATACAGTATGGTTTAGTAGTTTACTAATCTCTACAAGTTTATCGTAGGAAGGATCCTTCCACGTTTCTTTGAACAATATTATCTTTTCGTGGAAAATCTCCTTTTATCACTTATGGCTTAGAAATTGATGTTCAACTATAATTGTTGACCCCAAATTATGACTAAAGATAACATAAATTAACCACAAACACTAGAAAGTAATCTTAAGAGTTATATAAATGATCAATTTACAATGGTGTCTGATTTTAATATCTTTTTTCAAAATTTTAAATGTCTTGAATTTTACACACTTAAGAGCCCTTTCAAAGCTTTTCAAAAGTTTTTTAAAGTTGAACAGGTCTAGGTGATTTGACGAAATAAGCGAATCCCAACGTTAATATGGCTAAAATTAATTGCAATAGAACCAGAGACAAAGCGAATCCGCCCATCGCACCGCCACGTATTTCCAAATATCGGCGTAGCATTTCACTGCAACTCTATTTTCAAGATAATTTCAGTGATTGATAGTTAGAATTGATGAAGTTAATTAAGCTTTCAGAACATAGTTTATCAATCAAGATGAATAATTGTGAGATATCTATAACCTACTCTGTAGTTGATGTTATTTGTGCGATCGCTACTACACGATTGTGGAATTGGCAGCATAGAATTTTTGTAGTCAACAAATGTGTAAGCTCCACAACATTGTAGTTTGATTTGAATGAGGTCCAAGAAGTCGCGCGATCGATCAGAATAATCTATGTGATCTATGTGAGACTTGAGCTCTTGAGCTATCTCATTCTGGAGTCGGTCACCGCCCGGTACGCGCCACACTAGCACCAGCAATGCCACACTGAACATGGTACTGATAGCTGTCAGCAAGACAAACTAATTGACGATTACAATACAGAGATTCGTTATATCACTTTGTTGAGCACTGTTGTATTTTGTTATTACCATTTTAGCAAACTTACCGTATAAATGAGCAATCGACTTTCGAGCAATGTGCCCATACAACCGAGCAACGAAATCAAGATCATCAGACTGCCGGCGGCCATGCCCATGTAGCAGCCCCAATAGTACCTGTTGAGGGTCAAATTCTCGACATAAACCCAGAGTGCTGAGTCGCTTCGAACCCATAAGCTGAGACTAAGCAATAGAATGCCTATGGCCTGCCGCAAACAATTATACATTTTGTTCATGTTATTATCAAGGAGAGATATCATAATCGAAGTGGACATATTACAAACATGAATGGAACTTACGAATGTGAGAAAGTTGAGACCGAAGAGTAAAAATTTGGCAAAGTCATACGACTGCTTGGGCTCGTTGTAGCCCATGTTTGAGAGTTTGTTTGTTTCAACAATGAGCTATGTGAATTGATGTCTGTATACTCGTTGATCAGTGTTATTGGTTTCATTCAATGATCCGGATGATTCTCTCACGAATTGTATTTTGCATATTGACATTGGCTTGACAATAAGTCGATATATTTTAATTTCTTACAATTCAATAGCACCACTAATTGTTGTTTCTATCAAGTTGATGTAAGCATGTGTCAAGCGTTACCGTGTGATCTACATTGTATTCACAGTGCATGGCTTTGCATTTGTCGACTCACCAAATTGAGCGATATTGTTTGAGTCGGCTCACCATCAACTCAGCAACCGCACACACAAACACAATGTCCAACAGTAGCTCTATCAGAATAGAAGTTAAATGAACTACAATCAAGATTGACACTATTGACGCACGCAAATCTACGTGTCTAACTAACGTAAGCCACTACACCACATTATGATGATTGTGTTGAGGACTCAAGCCGTGCAACAACAAAAACTGCACCACAATAACTGTTCACCCAGCCATCGTAAACAATTGCTCTCCCTCTCTCCCTTGTTAGATGGCAATTACTATTATTTAACGCACACATACACACACATAGATTACTATTGATTTTATTGATACTTTAGTGGATTGTTGAGTTGCGTAGTCTATTGCAACCAAAACAACGCGTTTAGTGATGTTAAGTATATTATTATTATGATTGATATTGTTGTTATTGTTGCTGTACTTTCAACCGCAGTGTGTGGCTCATCATTAGCTCAAAAACCCAGTGAATAAGTCAATAACATACTGATTTTGGTGATAAATACTAAATAGCCAACCAACATACTAACAAACAACGGCTCCTCTGAAGAGCGCGTGAGCCAGTAAACCGCGCAGATTCCGCGGCTAAATTTCGCTGGCTGCTCATTGTTTGTATGAATCATAAATCTGTATACTTTCATTGATGTAAACCGATATCACAATTGCATGTAAGAATCCGCGTAGCATGATGTCATAAATGAACATCACTCGTTGACTTTGTATATATTCACGAATACACGTAGACACATAGTTCATTTCAATACACGATAGCTTGATTTAGATGGGCGATTTATTTTCGCTAATATCTGGAAATTATTGATTAGCCTTACTGGATTCTTCATCCAGTAGCTTATCTTGGAACGGTTTTCGCATTTCGAGTGGCAATTTCTTGATGTAATATTGTACCAACTCAGAGGATAACACCTGTGATAGACTTTTGATCACCGCAGCCATCTGGTCGTTGCGTATGTCAAAGACACCACGTTCCATCAGTTTGTTCACTTGTTCGGGATTGTTTAAGTTGAGTAAATCTAATAGTTTGGCTAGCGTGGCTGGTTGCCTGGTGGATGCTAGTTTACGTTCGATATAATTCTCTTTGATCAATTCGAAGCTCCTCTTGTTCCTCATGTGAGATACGGTCAATATGTGGCTTCTGATGTCGGTTAGATCCAGGTTACAAAATTCGCAGCGGCTACTCATCATATGAAGTTGATGTCATCTACATTTCACGATCATGTGATTGTGTCGATTCAAAAGAATAAGAAATGAGGAAATTCTTTGGCTGAGGGGCCGCATGCGCAGTAGAGTCAATTTTGAGATACTGTCCTGCTATTCGTTCCTGCTCATGCAGGCTAAAGTGATTTGCACGAGTTTGCGCCGCGCTGCGCCTACGGCGCGCGGCCGCAAACAACCAAATTAAGTGGGCTTCCGGCGAGCGTAGCGCGCCGGAAGCCACCAACCGGGCGCAATGTTGCGCCCTACCGTCTTAAAATGATCACGTAACAGTACGCAAAGTATAGGGTTAGGTAGAGAGCTGAACTGTCCAGATTCAACTCGACTGCGGAAATGGCCTGTGAATTCGCGACTGCACCGTAGCAGTCGTCTTTTCGCAGTTGGCCTGTGAATTTACGACTGGCAGTTGGCAGTTGAACTGCCGAAAAAACTCTGCCAGGCCAGGCGTAAAATTCGCCTTTTGATTCACAGTTCTGACGACTGTTGTTTGACGGGCCTGCAGCCACGTGGTTGACATAAGACTTTTGATATTCTGTGACGATCGTGCTTGTTCTATTCTTCGCCTCGGTCACCAATAAGATGAGCCACAACCCGGAATACTTGCCCTACCCGCACGATGCAGACACTCTCAGAAGAT
The DNA here is from genome assembly GCA_019968535.1 of Fragariocoptes setiger. NCBI lineage: Eukaryota > Metazoa > Arthropoda > Arachnida > Trombidiformes > Phytoptidae > Fragariocoptes > Fragariocoptes setiger. The sequence goes on along the minus strand of JAIFTH010000044.1, from coordinate 22,063 downwards.
TTCTATCTGCCACAATCCAAGAATACAACCTCGACAGCAAACTTGTACTATCACCACCGACAACGCACGCAACAACATTGTTGCAATTGAAGCGCTCGACGCAGAGCTCGAATTGAATGCCAAGTCTGAGATTGGTTTCTTGCACTTTAGATGTCTTGCTCACGTTATAAACTTATGCGTCAGAGACGCTCTAAAAGTGCTCAAACCGTTGGTAAGCAATATAAAGTCATTCTTTGTGATTATAAGGGGCTCAACTAAACGATCAGAACGATTTGCGGCCTTGCAGCAGTCAATGATTGACAGCGGCGAAGTCAAACCGTTGGAACGGCCTCTAAATTTGAAGGAAGATGTTGAGACTCGATGGAACAGCACCTATTTGATGTCGGAACGTGCTTTACAACTAGAGCAAGTTGTCACGCGTGCGCTAGAGAGGAAATCATTGTTCCCTGAGCTCGACAAAATAGAACCTATCAGATGGGCGCAACTTAGAATTGTCGTTGACTTTCTCAAGCCGCTTACTGAGATGATCTCAGGTGAGAAATATTCAACAATAAGCTTAGTAACGAGTGCACTGCCACTTATTTAGAGCTCATCTGTGCCAAAATTTCGAAGATGAAGCGATTCTCGAAGCTGCATTAGCTCTCAAATACAAATTGGAAGAACATGAGCCGTACACTTGTAACCACCTAGTGCTAGTTTCCACTATACTCGATCCTCGATTTAAAATGAGCACTTTGGCTCCTGAACTACAGTCTTTAGGACGTGAGTTTATTGAAAATCAGCTCAATTATATAAGAAACCTCTCACTTGCGTCAGCAAGCTCACAGTCGTCGCAGTTATCACAATCATCCATCTTCGAAGATCTATTTGTTGCATCTGAACCTAATGAGCTTGAAGCGTATCTACTGGCACCAAGAGAAAGTCAGTTTGTGAACATTATCGATTTTTGGAGAACGAATTCTAAGACATATCCTAATTTGTCACAGCTTGCGCGCAAAGTATTGCCGATCCAAGCAACAAGTGCTGCCTCTGAGAGAGTTTTCTCCATCGCAGGGTTGATTGATACACCCAAAATGAACCAGCTTTCAGCAGACAGTTTTCAAGCGAATGTTCTTCTCAATTCAAGTCTAAGATTTCTAGAAATAGAATAGTCTAGCCAATAAAGCATAATGATTCATACATAATAGGTTAGTCCACATTTGCTAACAGTGCATTTGTACACCTTTTCCCTCTTGTGTTTGGTGAGGTGACTTTCGAGCTCAAAGTATGTGCTTCCCATAAACGGGCAACAAGAACAATTGAACCGATTGTCGATAGCATCTTTGGTGTCAATCAAATGAGTGGATTGAGCATGAAAATGTCGTGATGTCGATGGCGAATCTGCTCTTTGCAGGGAACAAATGATGGAGCTGCTTGGTTCACACTCAAATGAGTGTAAAATATCGATGGGACTCTCCTTGCCAAATCGTTTGGTATCAGAATCAAGATCATGAGATATTATCGAGGAATAATAATTGGTGTGGTTGGTCAAAAGCTCGGAGATGAATGATTGGGTGGTAGGTTGTTGTCGCCAGTGGCGATTTCGGCGGTCGTCGGCGTGTGTCTTTGGTTGTTGTTGGCTCGGGTGGCCTATCTAAGGTCGATAAAAACAATTGCGACATCTGTCGTTTGATGTGGTAGCCTCATGTCGACTGCCAGTCGGCAGGCCAATGATGCGCCTGGCCTGCCGATGCACCTGCTCATTCGGCGCAAACAGGCGGGTCGAATGAACTGAACTACGGCAGGCCAGTTCCACAAGACAACTCCAACTGGCAGTTGAAAGGCCCGATTAACTGCGAAAACACGACTCCCAGTTATTTTCACGGTTGCCAGTTCAGCTCTCTAGGGTTAGGGGGACGAGGGAAGTTGTGGGTTTGAAACGCGCGCGCGCGCGTGGGTCTGTTCGTCTGCTTGCTTGTCTGCCAGTCTGCCTGTCGCTAATGAGACAGCCACCAACACACATGCATACACAATTAACAACGCGCACCACACACACAAGCAACAAGGGTAGGGGTAAGAAGAGAATTTGGGTTTTCGGGATGGTGGACAATAATGGTAACGTCAGACTGCGCGTTTGCCTGAACGGGTCGAGGAAGGCAAGAATATTGTTGCCCATCATCAAAGCAAATGTTCACCCTGGCTCAATTATTCACAGCGATGAATGGCGGGCCTGCTCACGTCTCTCGAAGCTTGGTTTCATGCACGGCACTGTATGCCACAAGAAAACATTCAAAACAAAGCAGGGGGTGCACACTCAAGCAATAGAGAGTCTGTGGCAAAAATTGCGACGAGTGCCTGGGCTTGGTGGGCCCAGACATGAGAATTTAGACCGACTTCTCGATGAATTTTGCTGGCGAGCAAATTGTAAAGCGCAAAAAAAAGATCCATTCTGGCAATTAGTAGATATGTGTGTATACAAAGAATAAAGTTCTACCATTGTCTAAACTAACTTTAGCCTGCATGAGCAGGAATGAATAGCAGGACTGTATCTCGAATCTGACTCTACTGCGCATGCGGCCCCTCAGCCAAAGAATTTCCAGAAATTATCCTCCTCTAAATAGCGGTTCAAAAACGGTACCTCATTTTCCCCACCCTGCAACAACATCTCGGCAGGTTTGTTTGTCAGCCCAACCCTCTTTTGGCCAACGAACAGTACACGCGCGCGCGATCTGAAAACCAGTTCAACCAGAAGATATTGTGCCATCATTCGTTGCAAATGCCAGAGATCTTATGGGTTACATGAGGCCAACAACGAAAACGACACAAGATAAAAGATGAAACGCACGAGTAGCAGCAAGTTTTGTCTTGTCTAATTTTAATTTGATACTCCCTGTCATATGTTTGTCTCGTCTAATCTTGGTTTGTGGGGTGCAAAAGCTTACGGCGAAAAGATACCGCTTGACTGCGATTGATAGTTGATCTGTTTACACCACCATAAAGCATAGTGTCAATATATAGAATGTGACGCATTGAACAATAAGAGCTGAAGATTTTTAAATGAAGAATGGGTGCAAGTCGATGCAATGATAAGCATACTACCGAGTTCATAAACTCCATTGACGAGTTGATGCGTCATTAGTGAGCATCTAAATAGCTTGTACAGTTCAAATATCGGCCTAGAGACCATGATTTCATATAGTGAACGAAAGTTGTACTAATGCATCGAGCATGATCACAATGATTTTTCAATCTTGATCAACTCAAGAATACCGTCTTGCATTTCACGCACCGCTTGGTACTCGGTGAGACCCAAGCGACGCTTGTTTGAGACGTCGTAGACGCCTCCAACACTTTCGGTGTGCTCACCGCTGGTACCACGTACCTGCAAGTTGAACTTGCTAGCTACCTCTTCCAATTTCTTGCGGTCTGCCGCAAGTTTGGGCAATTTGATGTGCACTGAGGCACGAATAGTTGTTCCCAAGTTAGTGGGACAGAAAGTCAAGAAACCGAGACGATCGTCACGCGAGAATGGGATCTTTGCCTCAATAGTGAAAACAGCGTTGACAAGACGAGAGTAAATGGTCTTGAGGTCACCACCGGGTTGCATGCTGATAATTCTCAGATGGTCCTCTTCGTTGACCCAGACCAAGAATGTCTTGGCAGCATTGTGGTAGATACCACGACCAGTAGGCCAGAAGCGGCACGCATTGGCAGCTTGCAAGAAACGGTCACCCTCTTTGAACAAGAAGTGATCGTCAATGAGCTTCTGTTGGACTTCCTTAGTCATGCCAGTTAATGGATAATAGGTACCAGCCAAATCACCAGTCATCTCTTTGAGCGTAGTGCTGACCTTGTCCTCCATTTCTTTGTATTGAGCCTCAGTAAGGCATGGGTTGAACGGGGAACCTTGAAGGCTGCGTCCGCAACGAACACGAGTTGAGATGACAAATTCGTTATTAGGATCAACGTTGACCAAGGTGTTGAGATCACCAAAGTCGCTGAGAGGGTGCTTGTCGGTAGCCTTAAAACCGCCATGGTAATCGTCAATGATCGGATTGAACAAATCTGCGAACAGGGTGTACGATTCGGCATCGGGAGCGTAGATACCAACGCCTGAGTCAAGATTTTCGAAACCGGATTGAACCACATCGAGCAAGGTGGCTCCCATGCCGGTCTTGAGATTTTTCAGCTTGTCAAGCACATCACGTGAGAGGTACTTTTTCAACAACGAATGACATTCAGGCGATGCCTGGAGCTTGGCAAAGCCGGCCTCGAGTTTTTCAACGACAGACATCGTTAAAGTTGATTTCAATCTCAGTACGCGAAACGTTGGTCCGATCGACGATGACTCGTTCTTATTTGCTGTTTGATAAACGATTTGCTTAGTGAGGATATTTGTGATACTATTACAATAATTATTATTATTAGTATTTCTATTGCTCAAGCAAGACACACGACTGACAGTGACAACCAATTTGATGCGGCTAGAATTAACGCACTGCTCAGCGCTACACAGTGCTGTCAAACGTAGTGCTGGCTAAAGTGGGGGCGCTACGCTCAGTCGCGCTATTTTTGCTACTTTTTCCGCGCAATTTAATGGGTGGTAAAATATTTTTGTTGCTCGTCGGCATTTGAGCCTAACCAGGCAGCGTCAAAGTGACTGTGTACGTGTGTGCATTGTTTCGAGGAGACATTGTTATCAAACTACAGTACCACAAAGCTGGTGCTATGTTATAAACGACGAATCTTAATTAGTTTATTCAATGTGAGTTGACAGATTAGAAGTAGCGACATTCCAGCATTAGTCATCGTCACACTCCAGTCGATTACATGTACCGCCGTCAGTACCAATACAGTACATAGGCACACACAAACACACGCTAACAGTATTCATCCGCCAGTGCGTGCAAGATCGAGTTTGGGTGTTAAATGTCAAAATGAACGATTTTAGATGTTTTGCCTCGATGAGTTGCGGTCCCCCTTCTTCGCTTAAGGTTAGCTGTGCAGCGCGGTGCAGTGCGAAACCATGAGCATAGGTGGCTTGTCTGTGGTATTGTTTCCATTAGAATCAGTACCCTTGCGTTGTACTGTGTTTGCGGGTTGTCTGTCGTAAACGCCTCAAATGTGGACGCGCTCACTTACAACGCAACGCTTGGTTTTTTTACGCTCGTCCTTTCCCCTTCGGTTTGTGTAACGAGGGGCTTTCGCTGGATAGATAGGATTCAAATATTGTAAACGTAGAAGTTCAGCAACATCGCTGGATAGCCCTGTATGTTCACCCTTCTCTTGTTCGCTCACTTATTTATCTTGCTCCAAGTTGTATTCATTGCAACAGAAAAAAATATAAATCAAATATAATATCTGTTGTTAGACAAGGAAAAACTGGCTGCAGAATCAGGTTCTAATGTATCGCCGCTAGGTTGCTGATTCGTAATGTTGCTGTCTTAGCAACGTTTGCGTCACTTTCGCCCTCTAATACGAACGAAATGCGAGACCAAGTCTCTTGTTTTCGCTTCTATTCACAGCATAGACACATAATATATTATGTAATAGAATTCACCGCGCGTAACTGTGAAAGCTCTGCGCACTGTTGTGAGGATACTACAATGGCACGCACACAAAAGAGACGCCCGCCTAGACGCATCGTACCAGTTTGAACTTGAACTGTCGACTCTACTGTTGCTACTCTCACATTCTGTTGAAGGTTGGATAGCTAATGCTAATAAAAGCATTGATTCATCAGATTGAAAGTTCTCTCTCTCTCTCTCTAGACACCATTCGTTAGTCTAAAATGAATCATCGAATGTGTTTAAGCTCTGAAAGCAACAATTTGAGCACTTTATTCAATGGAATTAATTCTACATGCAGGCATTGTCTCATTGGGTTAAATCATTCAGAGCTAAGTTATACAACAATCAAAAGTCTTGCCGCTTTATTGTCTTGAGTTGTTGCATCGTCTGAAAACTATGCGGACTAGGCACGCTCCTTAAACTTTTTGTGTTTCTTTTTAATTCGGCCATCTGAGACGGGCTTGTGTCGCCTCGACTCTTCTTTTCGGGCTAAGATCTCTTTATCTCTAAAATTCATGTATAGCTCTTGTACGTTGGCGAGTCTTTCATCAATCTTATCCGCTTCAACAATCTCCATCACAGTAGACTCGGTTTCGGCAACGAGACGAGACTTTTTCGCTTTACGATCATCCTTTTTACGCTTTTTCTTGCGACTTAGTTTCTCGCTATCATTATCTTCTTCAGCGTCTTTAATGTTGTCTTCTTTTTCCGAGGCCTGTTGGTCATTCTTTATTACTTCTTCTTCTCTTCTGGCTTCTTTTTCTACTTCTTGCTGAACGTCGCTAACCTTTTCTGCATCGTCGTTCCTATCTCTGTGATCATCGACTATGTCATTAACGCCCTCTTGAAGGCAGTCACCACTCTGTTCTTTGTCACCAATATCGTCATCACCGTTGTCACAGTCTTTGTCGTCGCTCTCAGCGAGGGCATCTCCTTCGTGGACATTCTTTGGAGGCGAATGGTGCGTTGTTTCTTTTGGGAGGATATCTTTATCGGAGCTATTTTTCGTGGGCGACTCTTTGGCAATATCTCTTCCTGGAGTGTCATTGTCGAGATCATTGACTTCTTCATTGTGACCATGCTGATTTTTTGCGGCCCGAGTGCCTCTAGCAGTTTTTTTTCTCTCAGGAGGTTGAACTTTAGCTGTAAATGTCTTTTTCGCATCATCCTCTACAGCTTCAAGAGGTTCTTCTTCTTTCTCGTTTATTATCTCTTTAGGTGGATTTTTAGTTGAGCGTCCCTTCTTTCGTACATCCTTAGTGGCTTTACGTTGAACTTCCTTTTCATTCTCAGCTTCAGTGTCGTTATTTGTGTCTTGGCTAGACTGGCGTAGCATAGCCCGAGTTAGCACCATTTTGAATCGAGTCGGTCAGAGACCGCAATTTGTGATCAAATTGGTAACTGTTGCTTCAGTCTTGTCGAGTAAATTCAAAATACAATTACTTCAGAAATTTCAAGCACGGAAAATGGCATTCGGTTGAGATACATCGCGAAGATGAGATTACTGCTCGCCAATGAACCAAACACGTGCTGTTGAGCTGAATAAACAACACGAAGCGCGCGCGCCACTCAAACACTCGAATTAGAAAAACCGAGATGATTCAGATCTCTGCAAGATGTCTTTATTCTAGATCTTTTCTGCTATAAGCTCTACATAATTGGCGGGATACAGACCGACACGATTGGCTTTGCGGCCTTTACACCAGCCCTGCTCGTCTTCGTCTTCCAACTTTTCGAATACGTCTCCTTGCTTGAATGATAGTTCGTCTGACTCGGCACCATCATAATCATAGAGTGCTCTCACAGGTACTCCAGGTTCACCATCGTCCCAATCTTCATCTTCGTCTTCTACTTCAGCATCGATAGTGTCATCAGAATTCACTGTCGAGGGATCTATGTTGACATTTTTGCTACTGTTGTTAACGTTGTTGTTATTATTGTTGTTGGTACAGCTGATAATGCTGGTACTGTTTCTGTTGCTATTACTGCTGTTGAAGTTATTGTTATTGTTTGGGATACTGTTGACCACTTCTATTCTGGCACTACTGTTACGGTTGCTATCGTTAACGATAACGGGCAGTTCTTCGTTGAACTTGTGTTGATTGATCAACATAATACCGTCTCCAATGGCTTCTGTCTTTTTAGTTTTTCCATCTTTGATGATATCGCGGAATTCCTCCGAGAATGGCTGCAAAAACGAACAATATTATGCAATTCAATATAGTCAGTATGATTGATTGAAAGTAGAGAGAAATGAGATACACAATAGAGAGACAAGACTCACTTCGAATTGAGGCCAGCTCATAGGCATTCCTATACCGTGATTGTTGGTCCACCACTTGAGGTCCTTGGAAGCGTCAGCATTCTGTATAGTATGGCGGTATTCCTCATAAATTTGAGGCAATTCAGGATCAGTCGATATATTAAGGCAACTATGTATACTAAACAAAATATCCTTGAAAAAAATTAACCTCTTCTCTTCAAAGTCTTTGAACTTCTCGAAAACAATCGTCATCTCATCAACATATTTCTGATTATATTGACTGATAGTTTCGAGTGCTTCTTCGTAGCGCTCTTTAGTTTTCTGAACTTCTTCCTTGCATTTGGCCACTCGAGCTTGAAGTTTACGCACTTGATCTGGAGAAAGGGATGTGTCGCTATTAGCATTACGCTCCTGATTTGTTAGGGTCCGTTCATTTTTACAGGCGGTATGATAGTCTGCTTTGCATTTATTGACCCGCGCAAGCATTTTAGCCCACGGTTTTTGAGCCTGGCGCATGTTTTATCGAAAGTATAGTATAATTGGTTAGAAAAACTGTTCACTCAGAATGGAAAAGAAAAAATGTATCCTCTAATGCATCGGCGAAAACGAAATCTGATCTAGAATTAGGTATCTTACTTTTTTGAACTCTTCGTCCATTTCTCTCTTTTCCTTGATGTGCATCATAGTTTTGTGGAATTTTTCTTTCTGCCATTGCTTAATATCGGCAATGACGGTATCAGTGAGTTTGTCTTTGATTTTGAGATGTAAATCATGCCTTTTGTCGGCTTCTGACAGGACAGATTTCCATGCTGCTTCGGTGGTACCATATTCGGGCCCGTTTGAAATGCATTCGTTCCATTTTTTTGACCAGCCACTCAGACTTTTGGCATAATTCTTCTCGATATCACACCTTTCTTGAATCAATTGCACTAGATCATTGCATAATCGGTATCCGTCGTCGATACGTTTAGTGGTCTTTTTGTAGCATCCTGGATCCCAAAAACACTGACTCGGCGATTCATCTAATGTTGTGTTGATGGTACCAAATGTGGAATGGGTATCATTGTTATGATTATTATTACTTTGCATGTGATGGGCCATATTGACAACAACAACCACTACTGACAATTGTATCGCCCTTAATAAGGGTTGAATGTTTACATTCTGTACAGCTGGTTTAATTTTTTCTCGCTCTTCGTTACTTGTGGCAGTTGTGTTGACGTAATCAAAGCTCTGCTTTGGAAATCGCCGCTGCTTTGCTAATGCCACTGCTGCTGCCGCCTCCGACGTTGCTGCTGCTGCTTCTGCTGTTGTTGATGATGATGATGCTCATCGTCAGCGTGTATCGGACGGTTCGGTCGGTCATAACAGCACACATTAGCAGCTTGTTTGTGTCAGCTTGTGCCTTGCGTGTGATGTTTGATTGTGTGCACGAGAGAGAGAAAGAGAAAGAGCGAACCAAGTTTTGAAATTAGACCGAAATCTGCGAATGCAGATAACACACATCAAATCGGGCAAAATCTAACTCACTGCACAGCTCAGTGGAGGAAACTGCCTGACATCAAATCTATCAACTATACCGATTCGTACTGTACTTTTTGCAGAGCTCACTATTGAAATTAATACATAGTGTACTACGTAGAAGCGCACATTTTGTAAAAGTATGCCAACAGAATCAGCCTGTTTCATTTGAATCGACGTTCGTTCATTCTTGGTTCGGTCGGAATTAGTGTGTGTGTGTGTGTGTGTGTGTGTACATATACTATGTTGTGTATCGTCGACACCATTTGAAAGCAAGTAACAATTTAAGCAAATTTCAACGTCGCAGCTTTTCTAATCAAGATTAATATTACTCTCAATATTCATTTGGATTATGATAACCACCGTCCATTGGAAGAGAGCATAGCCGATTTAACCGATTGGAACCATAACCGATTGGCTTGTGTCGAATACAAGCCGGCGCATTTGACACAAAACAAAAACAAACCAAAATGAACAACAATAATCAGAGTCAACAATCCCCACAAGTGCCGTTCGGTCACAACAATGGTATCACTGTTACGCTTGAGGACAATACTCGAACCCAATACAAACCTCAAGTGAAAATATTGCGTCGTCCAAGGCCCAATGAGTCACAGGCTTATTCAACTACATCTCAGGTCATTCAAAATAATAATAAATCGTTGTTCGTTGACAGTGACAACACTATCACAACCCAAACAACCGTTACCACCGCCAATGTGCTACCGTCAGCAGCAATAGTGTCTAATAGTAATAGGAGTGAACAATTTCCCGCTTTGGGTACTTCGTTGTCGCACACTAACCAACAAGGCTCAAATGTTAAGGTTAAAACTTACCAAGAGCGTGAAGCCGAATATGCCAAGGCGCGCCTGAGAATATTAGGTTCTGCATGTAATTCAAGTGATGAGCTAACCTAACAATAATAACTATGATGTGAATTGATGATATCCCCTACTATTGTCTGTTGAATTACATACAACAGATATTTATGTTTTGTTTATAATTCTCCTGGAACAGGTGTTTGAAGTAAATAAAACAAATTCGCACTGACGATTTCAGACAATAGTGAAGCGTTCCAAATTATGACTTTCTGGTGTAATTGACTGATTCTTTTCACTAGACAAATGTTCACTGCAGTCACATTTTATAATATTCTCGATTAGAGTGCCCAAAAAGAAAGACTTACGATCATCGATAGAAGCATTAACTCTTTAAGAATTGTTCTTTCCTCTTGAGCTCGTTCACGGCTTGTTGAGAATGAGTTTATTATGCTTGTTCCGTAGAATGAGTGCTATCGATATAAAAGGAATCGATTGGGTGAGACGTGCATCAACATTGAAAATTTGCGAATTATTAGTATTGAATTAGTTGTAGTTTATTCAGGAATCAAACTTCAGCTGAACATCGATTAGATTACAAGCTCCATGACATGATCATTCTGATTGTAAGTAGTAGACTGAACTTGGGTTTCCGTAAAGAGATATCTTTCACGATAGTTCATACTAGTTCATTAATATTAAATAGTTAACTGCATTAGGAAATAGGAACCGATAACATATCAGACTTTGGTTTCAAGAAATCAGAAAAAAACGTTTATGAGCTTGTCATCGAATTTCCTGTGCCTCGGTTGGCGCGCACACATAACCACGACTGTTCCTGATTCCGTATGTAAAGTAAATGAACAATCCAACCGACATCCATACGGAAAAACGAATCCACGTAGCGCTCGATAAATTGAGCATCAAAAATACATTGATCGCTATACTTAATAATGGGATCAGTGGCACCAGTGGCACCCTGAAAGGTTCGGGAATGCTCTTGTCTATCGTCTTCGTGTTAGTATGTTCAGTATCGAAGTTGACATTTTTCTTCTGTTGAACATCAGTACAAATATTATTGTGTTTGGTCTTACTTTCGTCAGGTGTTGTATCACTGATGGCTAATGATATGTTTTCAGATTGCTCCCTTTCGTTGGTCTGGTGATTGGTGGTTATCGGATGATCATTTCCATTCGTTGTAGTCTGATTGGTGGTGACATTTGTTAAAACCATTGAAGTAGTAGTAAGTGAAGTTTGCCCGCAGTCTTCAAAGATCTCAGAGTTACAATTCGATGATGATGAGCTCGGATAATGACTATATGTCGGTAAACGATTCATCAGTATAACAACTATTAAGAGCACAATGAATGAAGCAACAACAGCGACACTGAGAAACACCTGGCCAGAGCATACACTATTCCAGATGGCCGAAAGCTCTAAGCTAACCATTGCGTACAGCATGGCATCTATCGCGATGATCAATGCAATGCTGCATGAGATATAATACTTCGATTGGGTACTTTTGGCTATCATCAATTGTTCGTGGCAACTAATGTCATCTGAGCCGAGTTTTCCATTTTCAATCGCTTTCGTGTGCAGGGTATTAGCAGAAATAGGTGGCTCATATCTTAGAATTAGCACAGACACTGAGACTAATGTGTATGCCAGAAGAGTTCCTATGCTGACCATATCAGCCAATTGTTCAATATTGAGAGTCAGCGCCAGTAGTCCGGTGAATATTGAGCCACATATGATTGCGTTAACCGGAAGTTTAAGTCTCTTGTTGATAGTGGCCAGTGGGGAATAGATGAGGCGATCGCGTGACATCGAATACAAGATGCGTGGGAGTGGATAGATGGCGCCCAATTGTGACGATGATAAACCGGCCAGCGCCCCTAACTGTACAATGGTTCGAATCCATGGCATATTGAGGCGATCAAATATGAAAGGTAACACGGCTATATGATCTTGCTCATAATAAGGCAAAACCAGAGTTTGCACAGTTGCAACACCAAAGTAAGCCAGGAAGGACACAAACAATGAAATCAATATTGACATTGGAACATCTTTTCGTGGAGATATGGCTTCTTCGGCACTTGAGGCGATTGTGTCTATCAGTACAGGTTTTCATATCGTTGTATTTGTGGGCGGTAAATTGGGAGAAGATGCGTGAGCTTGCATTAATACTTTTTCTAATTTGAGTATATAATGGTAAGAGGTAATAAGAGAAGTTACCGAATCCGATAAATCCAAAGAAACATGTTGCACTGCCCGCCAATACGCCCGACCAGCCGTACGGGAAAAATCCTCCGTTACCGGCCCCCGGCGGCACCTGCTCCGGCGTGAGATACCAATTTTTAAGTCCATCAATTCGTGTCGAGCAGGCAACTATCGTGAAAACCACAACTAACAAATTGACACAGGTAAATACAAACGTTACTTTGGCTGATAAGTTAACTCCGAGCATTAATAATGTGAAGCTGGCGATAATCAGTAAAGTAAGCCAATCGAAATTGAATGATGTCCAACCGTCGCCGCTTGATGTGCGCTCTATGGCTGTACTATTACCAACTAGCTCGACGGGTGTTGTGGCGTTCAATGCTAATGTTGGTACAAACAAAGACCTCGAATAGCCCGAAAATCCACGTGCTACACTGGCAGCTCCTATTACATATTCTAGAACCATGTTCCAGCCAATAATGAAACCAGGAAACTCTCCGACCTGACAACAACAATAATCGCATAGAATAAGAATCATGTGATGAATAATTGGTCAATGCTCAAATGACAAATTTCGCATGACACATTTATAGTGATAATCAATTCAGCAACCAGTTGACATTGTTGGTTGTTGTTATGCTTATACTCACGGTGATATAACTGTACGCATAGGCTGAGCCTGCTTTCGGCACAAGTCCGGCGAATTCGGCATAACAAATAGCTGATAATGCTGACGCACCGGCCGCAAATGCAAACGATATAATTACAGCGGGACCAGATTTTTTGCTTGCAATTTCACCGGCCAAAACATACAAGCCTAAGCCTAGAGTTGACCCAATTCCGATGGCAAACAAGCTCTGTGTTGATTGAATTTGAGTGAGTGATAATGAGATAAAGTTACATTTCAACCGTTACTCTCTGTTGGATTTATTTCTCTCTCTTCTACTCTGTTTCTGGACGTACCCATAGTCCGAGACATCTGTTTAGATCAGTCTGTGTGCTCGTGTCCGTTGGCTTACGTCTCATCAGTTTAGATATAAGACTAGACGATTTGTTGTCCGCATTTTGTTGCTGCTGTGTCATATCGAAATTTGAAGCCTAAAATCTTGTCCGTTCAGTCTTATTTGATTACGAGATGAATGACGTATTGATTGATAAAAAAGATCAATCAATTGAACAATTCCGATGCTTGAGCGCGTCGTTCGATAATTTCACCTAACTTGCCCAATTTGCGCGCTTTTTTCCCAATATAAGCTGGCCTCAAACGAGGCTTCGAATGTTGAGCTTGCACACGGTCTTGAGCTAGACGAGTCGTACTTCGAGCACAACACTTGACGTAATATTTGAAAAACACACTCTCATCGGTGTTTTCTGAACCGTCTTGCTGCGTGTTGTCGTTTCTGTTGTTGAACGCCGTGATTGTTGTCGCTGATAGTTAGGTAGTTGTGCACGATGTTAGTTACATATGATACGACAAGATTGGTCTCATTGATGCTGACCTTGAGAGCATTTGTGCTTGAAAAAATCAGCTTTGGGTTGTTCGTCGTTCATCGACTAGCAAAATAATTCACCATTCTGCTGTGAGCTAGAGAGCTAATGTGCTGACTGTGAATGAGTGTGTGGCGCATGCAACGATGTCGATTCGATTGTATAGCACTTATGCTATTGATACCAATTCCACAACAACAATCAATGTATTCAACAAGCTTGCTAACACTCACTCACAACAAGTGTAACGATTTTCGCCGACATAAGTGCATAGGGAGAGAGAGAAAGCAAAAATGACAATTTGCGCCTTAACAAAGCCGCCGGGCGACAAAGTTCCGCCTTTCATTGTTGCTAGACATTATTATCATTCGCGTGGTAAGCTTGCAACAAGTGTTAGGCATAACATTACCATCACAAGAGCATGAAGCTTGTCATTGCTTACAGCGACGAGCAACCGAGCGAGCGAACAGCATAGCTCGTCGACCCGCTTGACAGCCTTCAGTGCTTGGCTCTTTTGTCAGCCAGATTTGTAAGCCAAGGTATCTGTCAAGTTGTGAAGTAACATCGTAGTGTTGCCACTGTCGATAAGAGCCGACTCTTGTTCGCTCATTCTTTTTGTGTATTTTTCTGGCTTCAAGTCAATAGTAATGCTTCATCATGCCAGCGTTATTTATTTTGCATCATTCATTTGTATTTATTCACATTAACGCGCGTGAACTTTGCTACTTGTCATTACCGAGATTGTTCAGAATTTCACACCATGCGATACCACGAGTTCGATGGATCGATAGGTTCAAATTTTTCGTCTGATATTGGTTCAGTTGGTTTCATGTACAACAGATATAATTAACAATTTTATAGTAGCTCTCGGACAAAAAATCTTGTTTACAACTTAGCTCTGCAGATTATTCAATAAAAAGAGATGGTGAGAGCTGATGGATTAATGTTTCCAAGTTGGTATATCAAGATGCTAAGACAAAGATTATCCTCACGTTACAAGTGTCTACGTATCTTAGTAAGTGTTTTCTATGGTATCTGGTGGAGGAGCTCAAAATGCAATGAATGCAAATTTTAATCAACTTAAACCTTTCAATTCAATTCTTCGTCCATAGGCTGATCACACATGAGGTGATAGAAAAACAAATTTACATTTTCTGGGGCAATCAATCCACTGGAACTCACACAGAATCACTATCACTATGATTTCCACGATGTTCATATGCATAGATGGCAGAGAGCCATTGTGAGATGCTATCGTTGAGGATGTTATCTGAGATATGGTTGCTTTTAAATCATGAATTCCTCATCGAAGTGGATATTTCGTCTATCACTAAAGTCATATTTAAATCAGATATAACAAGGTCAGTGTATTTATGTGTGTTTGATTTTGATGCGAGTGAATTTGTGACTCCAATGATAAAATATCTCGAGTACTGTTAAGTACCGAACCGCAAAAGTTTATGCATAGTAGAAGGAATGATTCAATGCGATACAAAAAACGCATCATTGCATAATAATGAATTAAATAAACGGATTCGCGATCGAGAAAAAACCTTAACATAACGTATTGAAGTAATGATATGACGACCAGGTAAATAATAACAGATAATTCATAATTGATAATTTGCAGCCCATACTGTCGATACATTCGCCTCATCCTGTCGCAAATTCCGATACTGATTCCAATCGATAAGCTAAATACAATAGAAAGGATGAACATCTCGGGCCCAAAGATATTAATACGGCATTCTTCTAAATTGTATCACGGCGTGTTGCCATTGTTTATTTTCACCACTATTGGGTGCGTGTCCACAACAGCTGATACCGCCACATTCTTTTTTGTTCATTCAAACTGACGAGTCGCACGGGAATCAACGAAAGTTTGATGGTGCAATATACGCAGTAAAAGGTGCCAACGACTTAGACGCAAAAAAAAATAAAAGAAGACATGTGGTCTCATTGCATCAGTCTCTTTTTTCCTGGATACCTTCTCAATATAACTTATGACTTAATCTAATTCACTTAATTGATTATTCATCATTCAAATATGTATTGCAGCAGACAGATAAAAACATTTATTAGGTTGAGATCTATCATAGTCAAGTTTTCTTTCGTCAGCAGAGTGATCTTAAAAAAACATGCCTCAAGTCCTTTAGTTAATGATAACTCTAAGAACGGTTCTTTTGATCGAACTCATGAATGACTGATAAATTGATTTAATAGATGATCTTCAGGATGTAACAGTCGACTGAAAATTGAATCGTTCTGATTATCATTTATCCATTCTAAGAATTGAAGGATAACAGATGTCCAAAGTTGCTGGTAGAAAAATCGAATGAACATATATTTTCTCTAAGTCTCAATATGGATATACAGCATACTATCGTGAGTACTTTAAGAAAAGTATCTCGAGCGTGAAAGTCGTGCAAAGCTGCAGGTGGTATTTGTGCACCATCAACTTGACTAATATTGCATCCACAGGAGCCAATCTGAATGCACAGAGTCCATTGTATTTGTGCTTTGACACTGCAGACAAATTGAATATTATGTCAGAGTAGAGCCAGAGTTTATTGGCCACTTGGACAGACTCGGATCCAGAAGCCACGTCTTGATTTGATTGGCACGATGAGTTCCGGACCAGTTTCGTCAGCACCAACGCTCCTGTACGGACTTTAAAATAGTCTCCATTACTAGGGAGTGTCGGGCTTATGTGACCACTTCTTTATATCGTGTTCAAGTTAAGGTGCAATCAGCTAACATCGAGCTCGTAGCATTCGTTCGATTACTGCAAACAGTAGCGTAACAGGTCAACTTGCACCAGATGTATGGGTGGAAGAAACAAATGACATGAATTAGCTGGCCGCTGTATTGATCTCCTGAACAGCGGACTCTTATTGATAATTACTTTGTATGTGACAGATGTCTGGATGGAAAAATCTCATTGGAGTTTTCTAGAGCATACTCACAGACTCTCTAGGTAGAATCTTCGGTCGAACTCATTCATTACAATGCCACAAACTCTCGTGGTGATAGATATAAGGAAAGCTGACAAGTTCAACCTGACAACTCGAAGCTCGTGCATATCAATGTGTTATGTCACACGGGACGAGATCACAGCAGGTGTGATCTAGCCCAGCCGGTCATCAGCAATAGACTGGGATTGCTCCGAAAGCACTTGTGACAACTGCAACTTGAATCTAGTCGAAGATCAGAAAGAAACAGCACTCATTCACTTTGGTTTGTTTCACAACTCAACCCTTGACTCACTTGAAAAGTTGCTCTACCTGTATCGGTGTGATGTGTTTGTTTATTGGTGCATTTTTGGAGGACATTTTTTGCTTCGTCACGTCGTTATTTTGTCGGAAAACTTTTCGCTGCAGCATATAAAAAAGTGCTTCTAAACTTATTGTCCACAGTGTTAGCTTGTGTTGATCGCAAGTTCCTATCTCAACGTCATCTAGTTCTTCATTTGGATGTGATTTCTTCGGAAGATCTTCGTCTGAATTTGAATTTTGTATCAAGTTAGCAAATAAAAAGTATCCAATTCACAATGATAACGAATGCAGCTGCATTGAGGCGCTTGGCTCGCTTCGTTTCATACAAACTCAACAAACAATTATCAATCGACGGATGGCTTCAATTCATCGATTGGTCCCAGTTTGTCAACGATTCGTCAACAGACAAGTTTGTCAACTATGCTTGTGACGTGCTGCTCATCAATTTAGTGGCACCGATGTTGCACATTGGAATTCTGTTGATTCCACTAATGGCAATGTTGCTGTTCACCGAATACCATTACTTCACACTTGTCTATCTTACATGGTTTTTGTGCACTTTCAACGCGTGTGACACGTCATGTAAGTACATACGATCAACTACAAATTGAATGAAAATTTGTGTATTCTCATTATATTAACTTCAAAACTTAATGAATTTTCACACGATAGTAATGCCTCCCGTGGAATGGCTCCGCACGTTTTTGGGTCAAAATGCAAGATATTTCAACCTTAGAGTTATTTATGACGGACCCAAGTTGAGTAGTGACACAAATTATCTCGTCGGCTATCATCCACATGGCATTTTTCCTGTCGCTTCCTCATTGGCGTTCGGCACGAATTTTCCCGATGACAATGCTGAGAATCCGTTGGCGTCCTTTCCACTTCGACGATGGCACATGGCTCATTCGTTCCTCTTCAAAGTGCCTATTATGCGTGAAGCACTGTTTTTCTGTGGTGCACGTGCTGTCAGCGAGCGTGGCATCGATCAGGTGCTCAAGCACGCACCACGCGGCAATCTGGTCGCAATATCACCAGGAGGTTTGGCAGAAATGATGCAATGCCGCAAAGGCGAGATACATTTGATATTGCGCAAACGACGTGGTTTCATTCGTAAAGCTATCGAATGTGGAGCCCAATTGATGCCGAGCATTGGGTTTGGCGAGACAGAATTGCTGGAACATGCGCGATTTGATTCGCATCACATTGTGTCAAAAATTCAAAACTTTTTCAAGCGTCAGGTAAATTTTTACTTACCATTCGCTTACGGTCGCTGGGGTTGGTCTGATCCTATCTGGGTGCCCGGATTTCAGCCTAATCGTGTCCAATTGACATTGTGCGTAGGCGATCCAATTGTCGTCGAACAGCACGATAACCCTAGTGATGAGTACATTGATTTGGTTCATAGAGACTATATATGTAAACTAGAGCAATTGTTTCATCGGTACAAGTCTCAATACGCTCAACACGATTACAAATTAATCATCGAATGATACTGATACGACATCTGTGAGAATTAAAATGATTACTCTATCGTCAACCACAATTGAGATCGTCTTTCATCAATGTTATTGACGCTAATTTAAACAATGTCACTTGCTGACCAGTAAAATCTAATCTAATCTAAGGAAAAACAATTTGAAACATGTCATAGCTTACGACTCAATAATGTTTCGCGATGTGAGCTAATGCTCACGAATAGTTGCATTTTGTTTTTCAATTCTCATTGGATGCTATTTGAGTGTTAATTTGCAGATCGTTAAGTGAGAGCAATTACAATAATGAAGAAAGTATACAACAACAAAACGAGCGAACGAAGAAAAGATTGTGGCATCAACAGAAAACATACATTGCATTTGGTATGCATATACACTTGCACTGAAATAAAATCCTATTGTTAGCGCAGCGGGTGGTTTTTTATATATATTTATTATCATTTTATAAAGCGTTCAAGGCAACGAATTATAGACAAATATTGAACAACAGCCATTATTAGACAATAACCAGACCAGCCTTGTCCTCGACACTGACACTTACTCAAGTGCTCAAATGGTTCAAAAGGCACATCAACAGTAACAGCAACAACGACAACAACTTCGAATGTTTGCTTTCGACAAATCGCCGTCGTGCTCAAATTGCTCGAGTTGTGTGTCGGCGAGCAAATGGTTGAAAGTAATCGGTAAAAGGTTGCACGAAAGTTTAGTGCGTCTGTCGTGTCAAAGGTTGTAGTTCTCAGTGCTTGTTGCTGTTGTTAACGTCAATAAACTTGACGCAATTCTCACTTGTGTGAAGCTGGTACATTCAATCGTCCTCGCGGCATGTGCTTCAATCGGCTGCCGAACAACAACAACAACCGCTGTTGGCCATTGTTGTTGTCGTTGTTGACCGATGTTTTGGTGCTGGCCGCCGCCAATTCGACAACGTTCGTCGTTGACGATCTCCGCAATTCATTTGCCCGTGTGTTTGCTTGCTTGTTGTTCAGTGAGTCCGCTTGTGAGATAAGGAGAGCGCGTGCGCCGTCATCATGCAAGCGCATGCGCTAGCTTCTCTCTCCCTAGAGAATCTCTCGGCAATATCCACATACCGATGCACGCTGTCAGACATGCGGACACACACTCTAAACAGGCAAGCTGGCGGCCTTGAGTCTGTTCGATCTAATATTGCATTGAACTTGTGGTTATTTGTATGTGCACAAACACACACACACACACACATACACACGAACTCACACAAACTCACACAGTTAGAGAGCGCGCACGTGAGATTGAGCGGCGCTGTGAGCGAACGCCAACAAGCATTCGCGGCTCGGAAGCTTGATTTTCTCTAGTTGATGTGAGAGCGAACAGTCAGACAAGTTGTCGACGATGAGTCATTCTCGCAAGATTGTGCGTGCGTGTGTTCGCACAAGTTTTGTCTTCGCAAGTGATTCACATTTTGCTTTGTTCAAACATCTTCACTCAAGTCATACCCAGAGACAGCACAATCCTACAATATTTCAATTCGATACTATCATTTATGAAACTGTCAATACCACTTGTGTTGATATTATTATTTTAAATTTACATTAAGTTCTACATTTTTTCTGAACTCGTCGAGAAACTTGGTGAAACCAATTCACAGCTGACAACTGTCGTATCAACTGTCGCTAAAAATATCAAAGATATTCATTTCGAAATTGATTCTCAAATGAAAACACCATGAGACGCCAACTCGAACGTGAACGTAAGCCGTCCGTAACCAAGTCGGCTATTCCGACCATCACACATCGATTGTCGTCCGGAGGTTCAACAACTGCGTCATCGTCGCTAATGCCACCAGCAGCGCCCGTCATCGGACGCCGATCTCATCCACATTTGTCCAACATTCGGACTACAAGCATCAGCAGTTCAACAACAACAGCACCGAGCACAACATCACATCACTCAAATGCAACCAACTCAAGCAATGCTTCCTCACTTTCACTTGGCACACGCAATGGAACATCTGGCGTCAGTAAGGCAACTAGTCAAGCTACTAGCAGCGCTAGCACTGCCAATAGTACCCAGGCGCGTGTAACTTTACAAAGACCAAAAACTATTCGCATGCCGACACTTTCGAAGCGCAACACAGCGACCTCAGAATCAGCCGTCACAGCAACAACGATTACCGCTACGTTAGCATCACTTCCAAGAGCTACGCCAGCTACAGTGACAACAGCGACAGCTGCACCTACATCAGCACCAAATCGTAACCATAACATCGATAATACCAATGTGCCAGTGAGGAAGTCCACGACCAGTCGAATCAATTTCGCCGATCAAACTACGCCCGCTCACACCGAATCGCCACCAAAGCCGCCGGAAGCAGCGCCAACGTCATCAGTCGCCGATGATAGCAATTTGCCCATCCAGAATGCTTCCAACAATAATCGTGAACAAAGCAGATCTCTCTCGCCTACTCGATCAGTCGTTAATTCATTGAATAACTTACAAGCCAGTCCAAATGAGACTCATCGCACAGAGTCAATAAATTCATCATCAAATGTGAGCACTGCCACGGCAATTACAATCGTCCACTCGCCTAATCAGTCGCCTGCCAGTGCAACCCATGATGGTCCTGCCAGTTCATTTTGCCATGACACACTCCAACAGAAAGCTAGTCCTAGTTCTGGAAATGTTAACAATATCTCTCCGATAAGCGCGCGTCCTAGCACTGCAGCACAAAAATGCGTTATTACTAATGAAGCCAATCCTGCAGTCAACGCGATCGAGAACAAAACAGTGACTTCCGATGGCGACAATTCTGCTAGTCAATTATTAAACACGTCGCCAATCGTCAAGCGGCCGTCACCACTGATCACTTCGTCGAACAATCATGGTTCGCCTTTGCATCGTCGCCCAAACAACATCAGTAGCAGCAGTAGCGGCAGTGTCTCGTTCAATCCTCCGAGCGATCAACACACTGACTTGGAGGCTTCATATTTTAGTGCCACATCATGTTTGTCAAGCTCGACCTCATCTACGACGGCGTCTTGCAGCAGCACAAATCACGCAGTCTCCACGAATGGGCATATGTTTCGCATGACACCACTCAGGAGTCGATCAAATTCAGCCAAGAGTGGTTTAGGCGCATCTCTTACCAATCTAAACGATTATTCGTCTGATCTGTTAAACAGCAATCAATGTTACGAACATCGGTACGATCACATTTTAAATCCGATTTTTCGGCGCCACCATTTGGCTCCACAACAAACTGCTGCACCACCTGTTACACCAGCCACACCTCTTACGCCAGCCACATGCTCAGCATCGGCTTCTGTGACTGCCTCTGCGTCCGTATCACATCAATGTAGTCCAAACAAGAGCCAAACTGCCTCTATTGGGGGCATACAGCGGTCAGCATATCATTCGTCGTCGGTATCCTTGTTGGCGCCTGCACTCGAGGAGAAAC
>JAIFTH010000732.1:0-17787 GCA_019968535.1 Fragariocoptes setiger | reverse complement strand
TGTGTGTGTGTGTGTGTGTGTGTAATATCATCCGACGATTTCTAGTGAACGTATTTTTTGGCAAATATCAAATATTACTTGCAATGTTAAACATAAAAACTTGTTTAACTCTCTCATTGTTTGTATGACACACTAGAATCATATCACATTTGTAATAACAAAGAGAATGATCCAACAATATCCAGTGTCAGTCAAAACGTACACGTAAAGTTAAATATATTGTTACACAAATCGGATCAACGTTCGGCTCGATCAATGCTGTTGAGCTTTGATTTTTCAGTTTTCAGCTTTCTCATTCTTATAGCTGTTTGTCTGGTTTGTGTGATGTGCGCGCTATAAGTTGCTCGCTTGCTTGATCTCTGCTTGCGTTATGTTGTGCTATGTGTTTGAGCGTACACTGGCAACAATATTTACAGCTTACACAGCAACAGAACAGCTCACAAGAGAACAGAAGGGAAGAAAAGCTTGCAACGAGCAGCTAGAGGCTATAGAACTGGAATTCAGAGTAAGAATAAGAAGAACAGAAGAATATACAAGACAGTGTAGTAAAGTAGAAAGAAGAAAGCAAAAAGAAGAGAAGAAGAAGAAGACGAGAGAAAGAAAGAAAAAGAAGAAAAGAAAAGTAGAGCCAGTGATAACCAATTAAACGTCGACGATCATTAATCATGTGCGTGTGCATGTAAATGACAGCCGCATAGGTTCTTGCTCTTACTCTCGCTATGCTTTTGCTTGCTTACTTGTTTCTTGCCTTTTGACTCTCGCGCATTGCGTGCATTGCTGTTGCTTTTGCCATTGTGCCGTTGTCGCTGTCTCTGTGGCTGTCAATGTTGTTGTTGTTGTTGTTGTTGTTGCTGCTGCTGCTGCTGCTCGTCCTGCCTGCTTTGCGATCCGCCTTTTGCTTGCGCTGTAAGCTAGTGTTCGCTCTCTTTCGTTCTTTGGTTCTCTAGGTTTGTTCGCTAGCTGTTGTTGGTTCTCTCGTGAGTTCGTTTGCCCGTTCGTTCGTTCGCTTGCTCATTCCTGTGTACCGTTCCCGTGTGTCGTTCGTTCGTTCGTCCATGAGTGCGTGTTTACGTGCGTGCCTGCTTGCCTGGCTACGTTATGCATCTATGCAAGTCTATGCAAAGCCTGTCGCATGCGTCGCAGTGAGTGAGTGCGTGCGTGCGTGCGTGCATTGTACAATTTACACCGCGATGCGCGCGCGCGGATGTTACAGCGACGCTCAAAAACGACGCTATACCGACCAGCGTAAGTTTGTCTGTTGGTCCGTTCGTTTGCACCTTCACTGTACGTACTTCATGCGTGCCTCTGTCTATCTGTCGATACGTTATGATGGCAATTCTATCAGCACACAATAATTTTTATTGCACAGATTTTTAGTTGTTTGTGTAAAAACACTGCGACCAATTTTTGTGTTTGACTCAAATACTATTTTGCACTGAGACACATCTATTGCACAATCAGCACACAAACACACACACATACAAACAAAGTACTTACTTGCTTTCTTTTCAATGCTATTCTATCTTCAAGGATACCAAGCAATCTCTTCTTCAGTAAGGAATAACGCACTCAGACG
Organism: Fragariocoptes setiger; assembly: GCA_019968535.1. Taxonomy (NCBI): domain Eukaryota; kingdom Metazoa; phylum Arthropoda; class Arachnida; order Trombidiformes; family Phytoptidae; genus Fragariocoptes; species Fragariocoptes setiger. The sequence continues at coordinate 16,211 of JAIFTH010000732.1, read as the reverse complement.
GGAGCGACAACACAACTTATGAAAGTACCAATGACAATTTGAACATTGTGTCCCACATTTGCCATACATTAGCAAATTTAAATAGTGAAGACAGGATAAGGTACACGATGAACGTGATATCCAAGACAAAAGGTGTGGCTTCAGCAGACAGTGTGCTGACTGTGCCACCGAAAGAACAACAACGATCAAAAGAGATGATTTGTTTTTTTCTTTCTCTTTGACAATATCGACACACTCTCACTCACTGTTAGCACGCTCTGGTTGCCACATCACTGTTGTGACTGTTGCAAATAGTGTGCTATTGCCAATGATATTATATTTTTCATTGTTTGCAAATACTCAAACAGAAATCAGATTGTGAGATTGTCAAGCTCTGTTTTAGAGTCTCCACAAAGACAACAGTAAGTTCGATGTTCAATGTGACAACAGCTAGAGGTTGGCAACGAACGAGCCTATAAATTGGTGGCCTTTTGGCGGACGCTTGTCGAAAGAGGTGACGCTCTTCAGTAGACAAAGCCGAGCTCAGAGCTTGGCGTGAATCTAGAAGCTTGAGGTCCAACGTTCAACGTTCAGCGCTCGACGCTCGACGCTCAACGCTCAAAGGCGCGTGCCAAGTGCACGTGCCATCGCTAGCATCGCTAACATCAAGTCGACCAACATTTCGATAGCGTTGAGTTGCGTACGCTCTGACGCTCGCTCCGTGATGCTCACTATGCTTTGAATGTTGCGTTGCTTTGTGTTGTGCTGTGATGTGATGTTCGCTGCCATGCTATGCTGTGAATGCTTTGAATGCTCTGACAGGCGCTAGGGTCTGAATGGCACACAGACGACCAACACGTGCACGTGCGGTGATGCACGTGCGTTGAAAGTGGGCGTGTAGCTTGGCGTTCAGCGCCGCTTGTGACACACACACACACACACACACACACACGCTCGCTTGAGCTTGGAGTTGCTCGCCGTCAGGCAGGTTGTGTGGCGTGGTGTTGTCCAAGATCAGCTGTTTCTAGCGAACTGTTCGAGCGAATGTTGTTGAAGAATACAAATGAATCGAGCACGACGAGCGAACTTTTGTGAGCAACTATTGCGAAGGAGAGCGAACCAGAGAGCACAGATGAGAATGAGCGACTACCGGCAGCTGCGTTCGTTCTCTCGTTCATGTTGTGGCCACTGCACACACACGCACGCACACACGATGACTGTATGGAAGTTGTTGTGGCTGTGTGAGTGTGAGTGCACACCGATGACGAAATAACACATGGTTGTAGTGTGAACGCTCTTTATAGGCGCACTCGACAACAACAGTCGCGCTCAACAGCGCACGACGGCGACAGAGACAGCAGCAACTCTGTTGAGCGCTAACTCAACAGACATTGTTGAATGCTGGACGAACAACGCTAGCACTGACATGAGCTGAGCTGAGCTAGGCTAAGTTTTGAGCTACACTGTAATGCACTGTACTGTGTAGAGATGAGCGGAGCAGAGCAGAGTAAAACAGTTCAGAGGAGCGTCGAGCAGAGTGTGCAAGTGAACCGACTGTGTGCGAGTCAAAAGGCAGAGTGAAAGCCGTGCAAAGTTGTTGCCGTAGCATAACAAAGCAAGTTAGCAAAGCCAGTGAGCGAGCTAGTGAGCCAGTGAGTCAGTGAGTTGAGCCGAAACGAATCGAGACGAGAGTCGAAAAGAGACGAGACGAGACAAGGCAGAGCGAAGGGCGAGCTAGGCAGCCGAGTGTCAGCTAGCCAGCAGCCAGCGACGACACACAAAGTTCAATTAATCAAAGTCGAGTCGGCAACGTGACAGCGCCAACTTTTGGCCCGCTCGTTCTTTTTGTTGTTGCTCTACGCACGAGTTTGTCTGTGCGTTTGTCTATATGGGCAATACTTTGCACCAGGTCCGTGTGTCTGTGTGTTTGACATTCTCACTCACATACACACTGCGGCAAAATTGTGCAGCTTTTGTGCGCAGTTGGTGCATTGACTGCTTGAATTTCGACGTGCGGGCGTGCACGCGCAATCTACATTCGTCGCCGTTGTTGTTATTTCGTTCTCTCGTTCCGTTGGCTTCACTGCTTCACTTGGTTGCGAGTTGATCGCGAGTTCGTCGCTAGTTGATTGCGCGTTCGTTGGCGAACTCTCGGTGTGACTCGTGGAGTGCGTGCTCTCGTTGCACATCCGTTCGTCTGTTCGTCTTTCTACTTGTCTGTCTTTCTGTCGTTTTATCGTTCTGTGTGTTAGTCCGCCCTCACTCTGTCGTTGTTGTTGTCAATGTTTCTATTTTTCTGCCTTCTTGCGTTCGCTCGTACTCGTTCGTTGGCCTGTGTGCGTTGTCACTCATTTTATTAAATACCTTAGTTACAGTCACTCCGTTGTCACTCATTCAGTCGTCCAATTGTCTCTTGACGCTGTTGGTCCAGAGTACACACTGGTCCAATAGATATTAAAGAAAATGAGACTGTGAAAGCGAGACTGGGTTGTCGTTGTCGCGCACGTGCTCGCAGGCACATGGCTCGCATGTGGCGCCTCCAAGCGGTTGCACGTTGCACTCTGTATAGGTAACATTTTCATTTTCATTCTCATTATTAGCACGTTACGAGATCAAACGTCACATTGTGTCTGCTTATGCTTGTATATAAGACGCCGTGTTACACGCCTAAACAAGTGCAATGTGTCAGCTGCCAGTTCACTCGTTGCGTTTGTAACTTGATTGTGAGCTTCCGGTCCGACGCACACGCACACCCAGTGGCTCACACATACAGATAGCCTATTATAGACAGACGGACGTGTCTAGCAAGCCGGTTTGACATGGTCGAGGCGGAGAAATCGAAAACAAGAAGCAAAAGGACCAGCTAGCGACCAGGTGAGCTATCATACCGAACGAGAGTGTCACGCTTTGCGGCTGCTCATGATAAAAGTGGGTGCGGTGCGTATCGCGTCGTGTCGTGTCGTCGAGAGAGCCAAGAGAACTTGATATTTTTAGCTGACGATATTTTTGAGCCATTAGTTTGGCTCATTGTTTTAGTTGCTCACGTTCGACGACGACGACGACGTTTGTCAATCGACGAACCAAAATTGACAACAGCACCAAAGTCAAATATTGAATATTCGTTGACCAAAAAGTTGTCTTTGTCCTTGTTATTGCTTTCATCTTAGCGCTTGTCATGAGTGCCAGTGTTGGCTACTCTTGTATCGCTTGTTCGTCCAACTGCACGTTACTGTCAGTAGCTACTATTGATTGTCGGCTATCGATTGTCATCGTTGTCGTGGTCGGCGTCAATTGATCGAAGTGGGTATCATCAACGTAGGATAAGCGGCGCCGGGTGCAGCCTACAACTCTTCTCTTCTCTTCTCTTTTCTCGACTGGCTTTGTCTTGTGGTCGTGTTTGCGGTGCGTGTCCATCTCTTTTTGTTTGTCTGTCTATGTGTCTAATCATCAGGCAGTGTCGTGTCTCTATTCGTTTCAGCCACGTGTCCAGCTTACCTTCCCGAGAACTGTTTACGGACGCACCAATGGACGGCGGCACGCGTGACCACGTGCATCGCTTGTCTCAATGACAATTTTTAAAACAACAATCACGTGTTTGCCTATTGCCACAGATTTGCATGTTGTCACACAGAATTGCTCGTTGTTATTGCTGATCTTCCATGGATACGCATATGCACAAATTAATCATGAAAACTATAGCTGTTGTTGCTTACTGACATCGTGCGTACACGAGAGAGCAAAGTAGAATTGACAGGACGATCTCAATAATCAATTGATTCAACTCGTTGGTTTAGAAATGCAACTTTTTCAATTCCATTTTCATGTTTACTTTCACTTTTATTTTTATTCTAAATGAGCTGCTTGCCATAAATTTTATTTGAATATCGATGTTGATTATGAGCGCAAAAAGTTGAACAATTCAAACACGAGATTGCTTTCAAAGAGAGCCAATCTCGTTCATCACAAACCCAGTTGATCGGTCGATCGATTGAATTAATTAACGCCCACAAGGCGACCGCACAGCAACAACGTGATCACAATGACAACAACATCGTATACAACAATGTCAACAGCAGCGGCAACAGCAGCAATGAATCCAGCAAGCACATGATGGAAAAGCCGCTACTGCGAATGGGCTGCACCCATCGATCAGGTTGTGCCTTGGGCGTCGAGCGTAGAGTAGTGTACTCTACGCACACACGTGCAAATCTACTCTCTGTTTCTGTTTCTATTATTCGTGTGTCACGCAAACATATGCACACACAAACAAATAAATAAATACATACCACAGACAAATCAATAGAATGAATCGGTGCATTTTTCAAGTCTAACTGTTAACTTTGCTGTTGACTGTGAAGTGAAAAGAAACACTGTCGGCTCAAGAGTTGTCATCAAATTAGAGCCAAACCGAGTCAAATCGAGCGAAGATAGCGACGATTGTGATGAATTTCGATCGACCAATCTGATTATCGATCGATCACTCCAATCGATCATAATTTGTCGACAATATTGTGACAATTGTCAGCCAATACGTCTCTCGCCTCAGCTTCTGGTTCGCGCTCAGTCGTCGGGTGGTCTGTCTGTGTCTGTTGGTTCTCTTTTTCGTGTTTATATATTGGTTATCTATTTTCGAACACACACGTCATTTTTATTTTTCACTCCAATCACTCACAGACACAGCAGCTAACACAATAACCAACAACAATCAGACGGCGATCAATAACAGCAGCTTGAACGAAGCCAATCGAACATTGCGCCAATGAAACTGTTGCTCCCTGCACAACACAAATTAATGCCAGACCACAAGCTGTGTGATGGCCAATTAAGCATAGACAATGCGTGTTGACACATTCATCATGGGCAAATTTAGCGCCTTACGCCTGTGGAATGCTCGTCCGTTTCGATGATACTTTTCGCTTTGATGGAATTTTACACCAATCGCCGTCAACTGTAATAAAATCAGTCAGCGCCAGCAAATCAGTCAGCACCCAAATGTGTCTGGAATTGTTTTGTTTGCTATGTATGATTGATCGATCGTGCTCGCTCGACACATTACAATTGATCGATCATCATGCGATCAATTGTGTGTTGTAGATGTGCACTAGCACGTGCACGTGCTAGTGCTAGTGCACAAGAGTCTTATTTTGATTCAATTCTATTTGACTTTCTAAAGAAACTTCAAGCACTAAATGGAGAAAGAAATGAGATCGATTAGTGTCTGAGTCGAATCAATAGAAAATCAAACCAATAAGTGTAGCGATGAAATAGAAAGATCGATCGGAGTGAGGAAAGAATTGAGTTGATGTAGACAGAGCAATAATACTGCGCTTGCATGTGATTGCCTATGATTGCTATGTCGAGCATGCTCATGTGTAATAATAAAAACAAAATCACCATTGCTGGTGTATTTATTCATTCATTCTTAATACTATCATCGCTTTGTTGCTGCTGCTGCTGATATTGGTGTTGATGTTGTTGTTGCTGCTGTTGTTGCGATGTTGATATTGCACCGAGCATTGTCGTAGGATGCTCGCAATAGGTTGTGCTGTCACTGACACTGCTCATGTGATGCTTGCTCTTGTTGTTAGCTACATTTGTTCTCGCTATTTGAGCTTGTTGTTGTTGAGAATTATTTGTCGTGTTTGTGGTTGGCGTGGCTGTCGCTGTGGCTGTGGTGGCCGTAATAGGTGTTGAGTTGGTGGTGGTTGACACAAGACTTGTGGCAGTTGTCATTGATGCAACAATGCTGCTGTTGTTGCTGCTACTGTTGTTGTTGGCAGCGGCAGAAGCAGGAGAACTTGAAGCATTGTTATTATCTGCTTGTTGTTGTTGTTTGATTGCTTGTTGTTTTTGTTGCTGTTGAGCTTGCTGCTGTTGTTGCTGCTGCTGTGGATTCTTCTTTTTCACATTCTTTGTGTTCGGCAACCTGTTGTCTTTTTTGTATTTCATTCGACGATTCTGGAACCAAATCTTAATTTGGCGCTCAGTCAAGTTCAAATTGTGTGCTATCTCGATGCGTCGTCGACGAGTCAAATATCGACTATACAAGAATTCTTTTTCTAATTCGACAATCTGGTGGCGCGTATAGGCTGTGCGTTGACGCTTCTGATCAGCGCTCGAGCACAGTCCGTTTTGACCACCTGAACAAGATCGAGGATGATTTAGTAATGAATGAATGAAAAGTGAAAATTTGTTGTTAGTTGATGTTGTCCAGACCTATAAATCAATTTAAACCTATCAATCAACTCATGGACACTCATTTTGTCCATGTTATTCACTGAGACACTTACCGAACTGTGAGTTGCGCATCCACGGATACACAGGCGTTGAGGCAGCGTCAAGTGGCGAGTTGACGTGCTGGCCGTCCATTAATTCGTTGCCCGAATGATCGGCGGGTCCACCGCCGCCGCCCAAACTGGACGCCGTGCTCGTTGATGAGGCCGACGAGTCCATGCCGTCCATGGCCGACGACATGGGCGTGGCGGCGGCCGATATCGACAGAGGCGACATGGGCGCCGCACGTCCACCGCCGCCGCCACGTGCAGTGTGATTATTGTTGTTGCTGTTGTGCATCATAAGTCCCGTGGTGGTGGTGGTTCCAGTGGGCGTGGAATCGAGCAACCCATAGACGCTCGCTGTAGAGATTGCATTAGAGTTGGTGTTGCCGGTATTGCCGGGCATCGGGGACAACAGCGACTGCTGCTGCTTGCTATTGATAACAAGTGCTGCATGTGGCGATTGATGTTGTTGTTGTTGTTGCTGCTGCTGCAGACGATGATCGGCGTGCTGTGAACCTATAACTGTGGACCCAACAATCGAATGTACATGATGCGGATGATGGCCAGCGCCAACAATTGACATCACTGAGTTTGTTGTGGAATTGACGGCAGCATTCAAGTGCTGCTGGTGCTGCTGATTTAAATGCTGATGATTCAGATGGTGATGATGTTGTTGGTGCGGTTGCTGCTGCTGCTGCTGCTGCTGCTGCTGATGTTGCTGATGATGATGATGATGCAATACTGACGGCTGTGTGTGCTGATGCTGTGCAAATTGGTGTGCATGATGTGGATGCGCCTGTTGGTGATGATGATGAATAGTGTGATGTAGTGTGTCATAGACACTGGACGAAGCTGTTGTGCCAATTGCAGTTGGCGACACACTCGATGATGATGACGACGATAGCAACGATTGGGCGCCCATTATTTGTTGCTGTTGTGATTGCACTTGCACATGACACATTTCACCTTTGGTTGTTGTTTGGGTCTTTGACGTTGCATTAGCATTGGCATTTGCCGTTGCGGTCGCAGTAGCTGTTGAGGTGACACCTGAGTTCGGTGTCGATGTTGGTGTTGTCAATCCGGTTGTTGTTGTCGGGGTCGTGGTGGTGGTGGCCGCACTTGTTGTTCCTGAATGTTGCTGTGAGTGATTGTTGTTGCTGCTCGCTAGATTAGTAAAATTACTAGCCTGCTGATATGCTTGCACGTGCTGCTGACCTAGAATATCGGGCGATTGCGTGGGGCCCGCCAAGACATGTGAATGATACGCTTGTGACATCACTTGCTGCTGCTGCTGCTGCTGATGCTGATGCTGATGGTGTTGATTGTGCAATTGATGTTGGTGCTGTTGCTGTTGCTGCTGCTGTTGATGATTCATTACTTGTGGTTGATGATAAGCCGCCGCCGCCGCCCCATGAGGATGTGCTGCATATTGATGAGCATGAGGATGATGATGATGATGGTTGTGGGGCCCCACTATCGCAGTTGGCTGATGATGATAGCCCATGTTGGCTTGATGCGGATGCTGCTGTGGGTGTTGAGCGGCTACATGGGCACTCTGATGAGCATAATATTGATGATTGGGGTGATAATATTGAGCTTGATGATGAGGTGGTGCTTGTTGTTGTTGTTGCTGCTGTTGCATGTTATTGTTGATAGTGAGATGTTGATGCTTGGCAACAGCGTGGTGCGGATGAACAGCACCGGCAACAGCACTAGCTGAGTGCAAGTGATGAGACAAGGAATGAGGATTGTGAAATTGTGTGGCCGCCAACAGACTCTGGGCACTGGGACTGCTCGCAGGATCCCCTGTTGCACCTGCCACGAATGCACCTACCGCTCCGCTGGAATCATCCAACGATGATATGGATGTGAACGGTGTATTGACACCTGTATTGATGCCCGAATCGGCCGAACCGATCGTTGTGACAGGCGACATCGATGGCTGTTGTTGTTGCTGCTGCTGATACAATTGCTGTTGAGTTGTACTGGCGGGCGAGTGGCGCCACATTTTTGATGCCACCAGCAACGCAGCCTCGTCAGACTGCTGTTGGCCGTTGAATTGCATAAGACCAGCTGCTGATGATGACGAATGATTCGGTGAAGATGATGAATTGGGGCGACTAGGCGACTTGCTTTTATTATTACGATTTGTCGAACTTGACGACACCGACTCTTGTTGCTGGTGCTGTTGCTGTCGTACAGATTGTGAAGCTTGAGCTGAACTTTGATACGTCGTCGTCGAACTTGGATTATTATTATTACTTGTTACTGGACTTGAGGCTAACTGTTCTTGTTGCTCTGTCGGCGATGAGGCTCTAATATTTAGATTAGATTCAGATAAGATTGATCGTTGCTGCTGTTGTTGGTAATAGAATATTGTCGCCAAGTCCGATTGTTGTTGTTGGTGATCTAATTGCTGATGATACGCGTCGTGATAATGAATCGTTGTGTGCTGTGGGTACTGCTGATGAATAGTTTGCATAGCCACCGCCACCGAGCTTGGCGAGCTTGTTGCTGTTGCTGTTTGCAAGTGTCCAAAGTGATGCTGGTGTGGATGATGCGCGTACAGATGCTGATGATGGTCGTGTAATTGTTGCATCATTCGTTACATCGAACACTTGATGATGAAATTTCTTCTTTTCCAATTTGTGTTTGCTTCAAATTTGATCTAACATTTCGATATCTCCTTGTGTTAAAGCTCGTGGCAATGTATTTTTTCTCTCGATTCATTGATTGATTTGTTCAATTTGAAAAAAAGATCTATAAATGCTAACACCAAGTTCTCTCTGGCTTGTTTGCTCACTCACTCGTCTGCCCACCCGCTCACTTGATTGTTTGCTTCGACACTTGCTAACTTTAGGATCATAGTTTGGGATTTTAGTATAGTTGAATAATTGAGGCCCCTCAAGCTTTCTTATAGCATTGAGAGCACCGAGAGACTTCGAGCTTGATTGGCGAGCCGGCCGTTGAGAAAAGAACTTGCGTACGTGCGTGTGTCAGTCAGTTTGTGTCCTATCGACTGCCAAACTCAAACTGTGACGTCAAGCACCACAACACACGCATTCGCCCGTGTCGTCGCTACTCGCTTGCAAGCGCACACACACACACACACATATATATATATATATATACTAATACAGGCACGCAAAGCCACCTTCATAGGCTACCGCTCAATCGCGCAGTGCTTGCATTCTGTGCGACCAGTGGCGCCATCTACATCGGTGTCTATATCTTATAGCGCGACTTGAGCAGACAAATCTCACTCAAGTCTGAATCTGTTATCATTGTCAAGTACTGCCCTCTGTCTATAACCCGCTCTGCAGTCGTCATGCGGAGTGTACATGATCGGTATCAATTATTGTTGAAAATAAAATCATGTTAATCAATTCATTAAATTCCATTAGATTTCAAACGACCATCACACAACGATAGACAACACAATAAACAAGTTCAACCATTGCGTTCGGAAATCTTCACATATAAATCCTCGTATTTCATCAGGAAAAACATATTGCACGGTTTAGGAGGAAACACAGTCTTCGGGGCCGGTGCAAACTCAAACGTAGTCACCAGACGAGCCAACGCTAATTTAGCCTCTGTCAACGAGAATCGCATACCCAAACAATGACGTGGCCCCAAACCGAACGGACAATATGAGCCGGGCACAATGTTGTTTCGATTCTCGGGCGCGAATCGTTCGGGATCGAATTTTTCTGGCTCAGGCCAATAATCAGGATCATGATGGATCGCGTAGAAAGCGCATTCAATCTGCATATCCTTCGGTATTGTGATGTCGTATTCTTCCAAATAGTAATCTTCGGTGGCCACACGATCCAAACAGAGAACGGGCGACATCAGTCGTAGAGTCTCACTAATGACGGCATCCAAATAGTTGGCACTGATCACCTTGTCATACGTGGACGTACCGTCTGGCTCTCGGATTTGTTTCATTTCTTCGTACAGTTTTTGCTGGACACTCGCATGGAACGCCAGAGCATAAGTAGAGTGTGACAGTAACATTGCTGTGGTATCGTAGCCGACAAACAAGAAGAACATTGAATTGGCCACAATCTCCGAGTCGGTTAATTGTTTTTTGTTTTCATTACTCTTGTTCACCGCATTCGTCATCGATCGATGCTGGTCTCGGATGGATTCATTAGTCTCACCAACATGATGGCTCTCTTTGGCATCGTTGTCGGCAACATCAATGTCATGGCCAAGCTCGGCGTCTATAAGCAATTGCAAGAAATCATTGTACTTTTGATGGCTCTGATTATGTCGGCGCGATTCCACTATGGCCTCGGCACGCTGGAGCATGTCCTTGAAATCAGCCGGTGATTCTGGCGTAAAACGTAATGCCTGTATGAGTAATTTTGGCATCAGCAACACAAGCAACACGCGTGCCAAGTTGAGATCGAGAATTTTCATGGCAGCCTTAACAAACGCGTCACGTGATGCGGCCTGCTGAACATTGGCAGTATCTTTGTCGTGCTTGAGCTTAACACCAAAACAACACGTTGTAATGCAATCCATTGAGTACAGACCATACACATCTTTACAGTTGATCACTTGATCGTGCAACTTCGCTTGCTCTCTGAAGATTGTCTCCAATTCCCGGCAACATACTTCCAATGTCGGTGCCATTCGTTTCATTCGGCCACTGGTGAACGTGGGTGACATTATGCTTCGCGTTCGTTTCCAATGATCATTTTCCATGAAGAAGACAAACTGGTCCTGTGTCGGATTTCTTGCCAACATGAATCGATGATTGGGAAAGAGGTGGAAATCTTTGATACAAATGCGACGCAACACTTCAGCATCGGCCACCACTAAGCGAGGTATCGTTCCCAGATAGTGTCCATAGACTTTGCCACATTTGCGAGGCCACTCAACTTCATACTCGAGTCGATGTTTGCTTAGCAATTGTAACCCGTTGCCAAAGAACCATATTGGTGGTGGAGTTTTGACATTATATTTAGACCAATAATTGAATTTCTTGCGTTGATATAATATTGTCCACACAATAAACAGCACAAGAAACACCAACGTAAGCGATTCGGTTTTTGAAGGCGCTCGAAAGATATAATGTGATATCTTGTCGAGCATTCTGAACGACTCTTTGCCCCGGATCAACCTGTAAACAATTGTAGCAACTTTATGCACGATTTTAAACAGAATTGTATATCATACAGTATTGATATATGAGACTGATTTACAATTTTGGCTCAATTTCGCTCAACATCATATTCCCATTGTGTACAGACAAATCAATCAGCAAAGTTACAGGGTGTCTTCGTGACATCTATTCGCTTTGTTTGCCGATATCAGATCTGACGATCTGATAGTCTTTTGAATGTTATACTTCAAGATGAGTTTGTATGCTGAATTGGTTGATAAAGGAGCAATGCTCTCGTCAATCAAAGTAATTATAGCAATTTACTAGACCTTTCGCTATATCTAAGCATATCATAAACACAATGTAATAGGTCGATATATTGTATCATGTGTTTGCTGGGTCATGTCCATTGTATTCACACTTGTGGTCAAGTTATAATCACGATGCATCGATCACTCAAGACTTGAAGAGAAAGTCGTCAAAAACTGTCTATTATTGGAGATATCTTTGAATTAATTTCACTATGCTTCAATGTTATTATCGAGTGTGACTGATCAGTGGAAGGATACAAATGTACCAATCGTTCTGAAGCGCATAAAGCAAAAGAGTGCTTTTGATAGTATGAGACAAATCAGATCGACAAAGCAATTTCTGCAATTTTTATTCCTCTGTCTGACCTGCTAAATTCGCCACAATTGTCAATGTCACTCTACGGTCCACAATGATGTGACCGTATCAAAATAAAACATAGATATCGATCAGTGCGTGAAACATGTGGCAGTTAATTGACTCAGAATCGCATTGAATCATTAGTATGATTCATGGACGAGAATATATCGACAAAATAATCTGTTTGAAAGGGACGGCTAATTGAGGGCAAGCTTTGTACGATTGAAAGTTCGTGTTCACTCAAATCGAATGTTCGCAACAGAGAGTGAGCTGAAGAGTGGATTAGCCAGACCATCAACAGTGAATTAGATTTTAAACCGGTCCATGTTATTGCTCTATTGATAGTCACGACACATTCTTCACTCTTCAACTTAATACATTGGGGCCGAACATTTTGTCAGAGATCAAGCCCTCGATGAGGGGGCGAACGAGCGAACTATGCCAACTTTAGATCGCGTAGTTATATTTTGTTTTGGCGGCTCGTTCAACTCGATCATTCCACTCAAAAGAGAAGAGGTAGTCCACGTTCAATGCAATCTTGAGCTCATTATCTGCGCCACACGTCTTACAAGCTGCAATGAGAGTGAATTTAGATCGATCATTGGATATATACGTTTACTTTGGTAAGGTCACATCATTCTAGATACTGGTATTTCTGTCGGGATCAACATGGATGCAATTCAAATTGTGCACCAAAAGTGAAAAACGGAGGAATAAGCGCCACGGTCAGCATATTCATTTTCTCCATTTGTTGTTCCGTTTCGTCAGTCAAGCGTACCTGGAAAAACTCAAGCTAATGAACCGGCATAAGCTTATCAGAATTTAGCTTTGGTCGAGGTTTACAGCAGCACACATGATAATAAGGTTTTCTTTTCGAACGTTCGTCGACCTAACCATTGATCAGGTAACGATCTTTACAATCGCATTTAGATTTGTGCCAATTAGTGACAGCACCTGGTGGGCATGCTTTATCCAATACCTCTTTACGTGGTTTACCAGCGCAACAGCACAACGACGAGTCCGTCCGCGATATTTCTCCGGCTGTCTAAAGTTGTTTCTTGCAAGCCTCGCTGCATCCTTCTTTTCCGGGGTAGCGCACGTTGAGTATGCGCCACGGCTCGCCGTATTCAACTGTGTCCGATCCGTAAACGTATATTGAATGCCGACATTTATCGGCATCACGATCATTCCACTCGTACGTGTTGGCAAATGTCGACGGCACGCAGCAGACTACTGCCGCCCAAATAGCGATTGTTACGCTGATATTCATCCTTGATTATGTCCGTTCACTTTGTTAATTGATAATCTCTGATTGATTATTGAAGATTTTCGATCATGTGCTGATCGGAGTTTGGCTCATCCACTGCTCAGAATCACTGTGTAGTGACCATTCGATTCGAGCGAACACGAACTTCCGATCGTACAACTATTTCTAGCTCTGCCTCAATTCGGCGGCTCTTTCAAACAGATCCCTCTGTCGATATATTCTCGCCGGGCAGCTGTAATTAGCGCCAGATTGCGTTGAACTCGCCTCTTATGAGCGACCAAATTCGAACAAAAGATCGGTTTGAACGAACCGCTTAACTGAGCGTTAGTTAAAAATAGATTGTTGTGCAATCGAAAGTTCCTATTTGATCGCCTGTCACAACGAACATCGAAACGCTTTCGCTATGTTCGAACTAAATGTTTGCAACAGAGAGCAGCAAAATTAGTTGAGCGAGTCAGAGTGAGTGAAGCACAATCAGAAAACGATCAAAAATCTTCAATAATCAATCAGAGATTACTGTTATGATAATATGACTCGCAGATGTAACTCCCATGATCTGCCATCACAAGCACACATCAATGAAATCGTAGCTATCCACAGACGAATAAGCAATCAACCTGATTGATTGAACACACAATGTGTGTGTGCTTCATTATCTCGAATATAATTACTTTCCGTTATTTCTATGTTGTACTTCTGTCTAAATGTAAAATGAAACAGTCAGTTGAATAAAATGTTTCAATGAGAAAACATCGTTTCGCAACATGGTGGCAGAGAGTTACAGTGATAAGCAATCGAGTCTAACGATCAATATTGCTTTCAAAGTATAGAAATGTCAAACCACCTTGTGCCGATGGCTCAGCCAACCGAGATGAGAGCAGAATACAAGTTGCACGTATTAGACAAGACGAATTTTCTAATATGGAAGAGACACACGATCAACGTTTTGGAAGCGAAGAATCTGTTGAACGTGGTATTGAACCCGGCTCCCTAAGGAAGCAGCCAAGAGAAACAGGCCCGAGCGTTGCAACAATTACCAATTAACAGAGTGCACTGGGATAATTAGGGATGAATATCAGCACAACAATAGCTATTTTAGCGGCAGCAGTCGGCACTTACAATTGGAATTAACGTGATGGCGATGAATGTCATAATGCAATATACAATAACAGCGCTCACGAATTTGTAGATGGGGGGCCGTGGCGCATACCTAAAATGCGAGAGACCACAAATGAAGAATGCAACGAGGCTTGCGTGGAACAACTTTGGACAGTCGGGATAAGATCGTGGACGGACTGGTCGTTGTGTTGTTGCGGTGGTAAGCCAGAGCAAGAAATATTGGATGAAGCGTGCCCACCAGGTGCTGTCATTAATTGGCACGAATCGAGTTGCGATTGTAAAGATCGTCGCTTGTACGATGGTTGGGTCGACGAACCTTCGGAAAGAAAACGTTCTTATCATTTGTGCTGCTGTAAACCTCGAGCAAAGCGTGATCCTGTTCATTAGCTTGAGTTTTTCCAAGTACAGTGCTGGAAAAGGTTCTGTCCCTATGGGGAAATCTATACAAGCAGCCAAAATCCCATTCCAGGGTTTTTCTGCACGTATCGTCAGCCTGCTATCAACTTATGATAAACCGAACTAACTGAGAATAGTCGACTCATGATTCATAAGTCTTCTCTTGTTTTTCTTTCAAAACTTTTTCTTTTTTGGTTAGCTCCTTTTCTCGATTTGAACAACGCGCTTACCCGCCCGTGCGTGACTTCTGAGTGAACGAAACGGGCTTTTGCGAGCAGCCCATAGCTCCTTTATAGAAGGGACAGAACGTTTTTCCCGCACTGTACAAAGCGAATAAGATCGAGAAGGAGATCTCTTCGCGCCAACCAGTGGTGAAACCTGTGTTGTTGGTGACATGAATGAGCGAATTGATCATTGTAGCCAGTGACCAGCCGCACAAGAGGCCGGCCGGAAATCGTTCTAGCTCATCGTAATGCTGAATGGAGCGCAACAAGTGCGCATAGATTCTCGTCAATTGTATCACAACGTCGTCGATGGATTGTTTAGAGATCTGACGACAAGCTGGCAAGCTCCGGAGTTTTTGATGGGTCCACGAATTCTGGAGCTCAAACATGGCTATGGTGTCGTTGTTTTGTGCCTCTCTGTACGTACGATCGCGTATCTCCTCGAGGGCCACCTGGAATAGATTCTCTTGAACGAATGCGCCAAATGGAACACAATAAAAAACGTCTCATCCAATATGAGCATCAAGCTTACACTTCGCGTCAAATTAAACTCCGCACTCTGGATCATGGCATCCACTTGTGTTGGATGAACGAAATTCGCACCAAATGTGCGTCTATGTGTTGTTAGTAGCCATGCAAAATATCTTCTGGCTGACTCAACTTGTTCCACTGATACAACCAAATGATTAGGTTGTGCTGAATGAAAAATGTTCTGTTTTGTTTCAAAAAAGCTCATAAAATCAATAGAGTCGCCACGCTCAGGCAGCTCAATGACAACGAGAAACGGTCCAGGTACTAGCATGCCCCACACTTGCAGTGAAGGACCGCCTTGTTGGCGTCTGTTGCGCATCAGACAGTCGCCCTTGTGTACCCAAGACGCCCAATTGTCTGGCCCATCAGAATTGAACCGCTTTTCATCAGTCCGCACCACTCTGCTCCAGTCCATTGCTTGCTCAATCCACTAGCGTGCTTTCTGCTCACGTGAGGAGGAGGAAAGCGGGGACACATTTCAAGACCACTGCGTGCTCTTGAAATGTGACCACCGCGTTGTTTCGCGCTGTCGCGTAATGCTACGGTGAATGGTTGCTTAGCATGTAGAGTAGTTAGGGTGGTTATGCTTGTTATGCTTCTCGTTTGCGCTCGCTACGCTCACTGTCGCTCGC
>JAIFTH010000731.1:0-17799 GCA_019968535.1 Fragariocoptes setiger | reverse complement strand
ACACACACACACACACACACACACACA
The DNA here is from genome assembly GCA_019968535.1 of Fragariocoptes setiger. Lineage (NCBI taxonomy): Eukaryota > Metazoa > Arthropoda > Arachnida > Trombidiformes > Phytoptidae > Fragariocoptes > Fragariocoptes setiger. Next base: position 17,772 of record JAIFTH010000731.1, on the reverse strand, counting down.
CACACACACACACACACACACACACTCTGCTTATGCTTCTGTCGTAGTAAAGTTCAGTCTTTTATTTGAAATAATCAATTTATCAATCGACAACATCTAGTAAAACTTGATAAACAAGTAATAGTGAAAAAGAAGCCGCAGTTTGTTTCACCAACAACAAACAGCGACCACGATGAACTACAACACGAAGCATGCAAATGACTACTGTTGCACAATATTTAATGTTTGAGTTATTATTGTGACGAATGTGAGTGTGTGTTTGATTTTTTTTCAGTGCAAAATGAGATTGAAATTGGAAAGAAAAAATGATATAAATAAAAAGAAGTTACCCTGGCATTGGCCTAACGATCTACACGAGGTCATTGTACTCGTGTCGCGCACCAAAGTCTGCTACTCCGACCGCAACTTCGCTGCGAAGCCACAACTGAATCATTCATTCATTCACTCGTTCATTGTTGATAATGACACGGGCAGCACACCTGTGACACATCACACACAAATGCCACATGATATTTCACTGGCCACGTGCATACTCGTGACAACTGTCTCTCTTTCGGTTCGGTTCGGTTCGGTTCAATCGATCATTGCGTTTTTTAGACCAATCAATATACTAAGGGAGAGAGAGAGTTTAATGAGAATTGTCATTATCTATAAACGAATGAGCAAGTTGAATAGAGTAGAAAGGGTTGCTACTACTACTGCCGCTGTTTTCACAGACAACTGAAACATAATTTCTTGTTTGTCCAACTAAACTCTAGTCATCTGTTCTTTGTTGGTTCTTCGTCTGTCTATTTTATTGACGAATAATTTTGCTACTGACTGACGAACACTAAACTTTTGCGTGCCAACCATACAACGAAATAGAGAGTAAGAGAAAGAGAAATTCATTGATTCCTTTTTTCCAAGAATAATTGAATGAATTTTTCACCGTCGATAATGAATAAAATTGCCGGGCCGTTGCATTTATTCCGCGCATACTCTCGTCATATCTGTTATGTGTGTGTGACAGCTAGCTCATTGTTGTTGTTGTCAAATTTACCTACAACTTGTGCAACTTGCACTTAAACTGAATGACAGCATACTTGACGCTATTGTCCGCCACAATATCACATTAACATCGTAGATCTCAACTCGAAAAAATTATACACAAAACGTGTGAGCGTTACGTAAAGCGTATGCTAAGTACCTCGAGAAAGTACGTTAAGTGGAACAAATGAACGAATGAACCGACGGACGCAAACGAAAATAACAGAGCAGTTGGAAAAATCCAGTATCTTTGGCACTGCTCGAGTTGCTCGTTGAGTCTTGCCAAGTGACAACTTGAATGGCCAACTGTCGCTTGAGTGAAATGCTGAGAGGTTTGTACGCTTAGAATGGGCCACCAAAATATAAAATAAACAATGGTAGCAGCAACAACAATGAGAAATAATTGAATATTTGCTCTACTCAACTGCTGCTGCGGTAACTGCTGCTTAATGTATGAACCACGTTGTACGCAACGAACCACCAACTGAATTGCGTGGTAAATAATAAGAGAAAAATAATAATAATAATAATAATAACAGTAATAATAAAAGAAAGAAAGAAAGAGAAAAACATGAGCGGAAAAATTTAAAAACTTACTTTCGTTCGTTCGTCGTCTGACTGACTGACTAACTGTTCATTTCATCGAGCGCATGGCTGGATTCTGGGGCGAATTTTTTGGCGCCCCACGAGAATATTGCGATTGTTGATAGATTGGCGTTGCTATTGAGCGAGGAGGGCCACCAGAAAGGCGAGGAGGGCGAATATGCGAGTGAAGCACGCCAGAGAATAATCGAAATAATAATAATAATAAAAAGTTTACTACACACAACTGGCATATTCAATTTCTGCCTGCCTGTCTGTCTATTCAATTGGTTCAGTTTTTAAGTTGTAAGGCACACATCAACAGCAACAACAACAACAATAGCACACACACACAACAATTGTATTGTGTTGTGTTGTGTTGGATTGGGTTCTATTGTGCAATACGTGCACTTAATTACGTATGTTGATGCTGACGGGCGAAGGGTGCCAACGACGACCACGATGACGACGACTACGACGACGACGGATTAGTACACGTGCGAATTTATCGTCGACCCACACATACACACGCACGCACGCACACACTACATCCTTGCATTATAACATTCTAGCATTAGCATTAACATTAACGTTCGTAAGTAAGAATAAGAATGAACGAGTGGCGCCAATGTTTAAGGCCCCCAAACAACTTACGACTCACAACTCATACAGCGCGCAACTCTAATTCAAACTCAAACAACTCAAAATTGGTGTTCGACGAAAAGCAACGTGCAATTGGAAAATTTGAACAAAGACTTGTTTGCTCTCTCTCTCTCTCTCCCGCTCTCGTTTGACGACGTGTGAATGGCATTTTCTTTATGCGACGCTTTCATTCGTTCGCAATTCGATGCCTTTTGACGCTAGCCAGTCAGCTTGGCAGACAGGCAACCTCCCTCCTTCGCACACAATTCTCCAATAAAATTCTCTGTGTGTGTGTGTGTTCGGCTCTGGGGCGCACACTTAATTTTCACAACTTGCAACCACAGCTATAGCGACAGCGTGCGTGCAATCGTCGTTGTCAACAGCCGACAACTTACCGATTAAAAGATTCAATGACGAAGCCTTTATGTCATTAGTTCTTTCGTTCGTTGTCAATATTTTTCATTCTCTCAACATGGATTGTCGTGAGAGCTGTCGCTTGTGTTCGATAGATGGCGCCTTGGTCGATCGTTTGCTCTCTTCATCGAGCTGTATGTGTGTAACTGGTAATGAAATGATGCAATTGATCGACACTGTCAGAAGAAAGAACGGACCAACAATTGGAGCGCGCAGGGCATGAAATTATAGTGCAAAAGGCTAAAATTAAATCTCTGCAAATTGAAACCGATTGACCAATAATCGATTGTCTTGTCACACACACACACACTGACAAAAGTGCAACCAAAAACAATGACATACAACATAACGTTGCTATGCTTGCCGTGTTATTGGCTTCGGTTGCTGTCGATGTGGCAGTGACCAGACAAGTGTTGCGGTCCCAATAATTTTCCACCACAACATGCGACATGTGCATCGACCATTTTTTGCCCATCAATGACAACACAACAGAATAGGATGAGCGCCTAGAAGAATTAGAATTCCACATGCAAAGAATATCATGAGAGAGAGAGAGAGAGAGAGAGAGAAAATTAATTTGAAACAATTCTTATTCGCCAACTTGTTGTTCCCGCAACAGCAAAGAGCATCTCGATCGAGTCTCCAATACAACTAATGACAATCAAAACAATCGATCGACTGTAAAACATGTAAAACGACAAGCAGAACAGACAGACAGACAGTCAAATCGAGTGTTAATTTGTTCGTTTTCTGTTGTCGTTGTTGTTTTTCGAACAATGTGTGTGTGATTGCATGCTGTTGTCTTGCACACACAGCATGTCGTCTATAACTAACGATAATATGGACAGAACCTAGAGAAGCTCGCTAGTTATCAATTTAGTTGTCGAGAACATGCTGGCTATAATTGCCATTGTCTCTCGTCTCGATCTCAAACTCGAACTCAATCGCACTCTGGTCGTCTTTTTGTCAATCATTATACACAAAAAACTTGGCTTTTTAGGTTTACTTGCTTACACTCTTAGTTGTTTGATGCCTGCTGTAATTGGAACTTTTTTTATTCTTTTCATTTTCATTTTATTCATTTGTTGTTGCTGTGCTGCTCTATTTGACTGCTCTCTGCAATTGGACGCTGCTGTTTGTGTGTGTGTGTGTGTGTGTGTGTGTGTGTATGTGAGATTACGCAAGTTAAGCCATGTCACGTCATGCCATCGATAACTATCGATTTCGTTCTCACATTTTGCATCTCACGCTGAACTTGCAGGAACAAGTGTTTGCTCCTGTCGTTGCTGTTGTTGTTGTTGTTGCTGCTGTTGAGCAAGTGAGAGCAATATCGAGCAATGTCGAATGCTAGCGAATCAAAAAAGAGGGCAACAGCAGCAGCAGAAGCAATTATTTCGTTTCGTTTCGTTTCGGTGCTCTCGTTTTCAATTGTAATTTTGCAATTGTTGTTTGTGTGTGTGCGCGATTATAGAATGACAAAATTTGAGATTTCTTCTACTCTCATTCTATCGCGTTGATATCTCTAGCTTTCGTTGTGCAGTTGTGTCGTTATGTTGTTGGCATTCGCATTAAAATTTCACTGTCCAAAGTTGGAATGAAAAATCAAAATCGAAATCAACAAAAAAAATATAGAGGAGAGAATGACGAGAGTGAAAGAAATCTTTTTGACTTTGTGTTTTGATAACGTCAACAGAATTTTCTATTTTATATCTAAAATTGAATCGAATTCCAAAAGAATCTGTCTCACTGGCATGAGTTGAGAATGGTGCCGTTTTGTTGTTGTTGCATTGCATTCGTCACATTGAATCCGAGTGTGTGTGTGTGTCGAATTAAGTTTGGCTCAAACAATCGCTGGATATTTAGTTTGGGCCCACAGTTTGGGTGGCTCAGATGACATATGAGTCTCTGGCCGTCAACAGCGGCGACGGCGCCAGCAACAGCAACGAAAAAAATCAATACACGACGACATTGGTAGGCGAGCATCAATACAATGCAATGAGCAACTAGCAGCGAGCAGCGAACAACGAGAGTGAGCATCATGCAAATTAATATTTGTCATTGTGCCAATGTGTGTGTGTGTGTGTTTGCTCAAATAGAATAGAATCGAATCAAATTGAAACGAATTGAAGCACCAGGTGAGCCGAACCGATCTGAGCGGCATATGTGCTTCTTATTTTTCTCCTCGTCTTTTACTGTTCCTTCATCAACCGGTGATTGTTTAATCGCAGTAGAGGGGAGAAACAAGTCTGTTGTCATTGTTTAGTCAGTGTGCAATTGGTAACCGTCGTTGTGTACGAAAGAATAAATCACGGGACGAGACGAGATGAGATGGACGCCACTTGACCAATTGGTGGAGCGACGAATAACACACTCGCTCGAGCTGAAAATATTTCTTGTCGATGCTAACAATAACAAAATCTACCATCTGTAGGGCAATCTGTAAAGATGCACAACAATATCAGCATCCCTTGTGAGAGCAGCTGACACAGAGACAGAAAGAGAGAGAGAGAGAGAGAGAGAGAGCGTCAATAGTGTGATTAAGTTCTCTAGCTGGCTTTAATCAAGCGAATGGTGCTCGCAAATCAATGCAAATCAAACTATGAGCACACACACTCAGCTCAACTTTGCTCGCTCATTCAGGTACAATACTTTCTCGTTGCACTTATTGCTATGTTTACATTGCACAAAAAGCTTTAGCTTTAGCTTCAGCTGAAGCAATCAAACAGTAGCTCCGGCGGTGGCGTCGATTTGCATTAATCGTCGTCGTCGTCGAATTGCATTTTCATATAGCAAGCAGTTGAGCGGTTTCTCTTTGATTTGTTGCCCTTTCATTGCTCTCGATAGTCTCAAGTTTGTGTCACACGAACTATAGAAACGAGATATCAGTTGGTCGGCCATCTAGCGACACAATCAGCAGCAGCAACGGCAGCAACAGCACTCGTTGGAGTTGAACTCAAAGATGAAGTTGAAGTTGAAGCTGAAGCTGACAAGAAGCATGTGGTGATCGGAAACTCAATCCGAACGCCAATCAAACAAAGTTTTCTTGTGCTCAACATTTTTTCTCATTTTCGTCCTCCTTTATTTAATCCACAAATCGCACCACACGAGTAAGCGAGCGAGCGAGTGATTGAGCGAACAAACCAACGAGCAGACGAACGAACAAATGAACAAACGAACGAAGCAGCAGCATTCGAGAATTTGATCGCAATTTTCTCGCTCTTCCGTTTGTCCGTGTGCAGCTTGTCTCGTCTGTTCGACAAACGGACAATATTCACAGACGGAGACACACAGATAGATAGATAGGCAGACAGACGGACAGACAGACAGACAAAGCAATATTAGGGGCAGCTGAGACAATGAAGAAGAGCAAATTTTACTTGTTACTCGCCGCTTGAACTTTTGCTGGGAGAAATGCAAAGAAACTGATTTGTTGCGGACAGAGTGCTGACATTACCACAAACACTGACTGCCTATCGGTGGTGGCGATCTTGATTTTGATTTCCATCAGGTCCTTTCTGTTGAGTGTCTGTTGTTAGCACGTTAATCCGAACGAACCAAGTACGAGAAGCGAGCGCAAATATTAATTTTTTCCCTCACTCTCTCTCTCTCTCTCTCTCTCAATGTTTGCTGCGATCCTATTTTTCATATACCTCGTCGTACCTGGCGCATTGCTTCTTTCGTTGATAGTCACATGCATCGAGCGTGGTGTCAGCGTTGGTCACCGTTTGTTGCTCTGATCAGTCAGTTGGCCGGTCGGTCGGCTTCCATCAACCAAGCAGCATTAACGCTAAACAAAGTCCGCTTGCGGCGACAACAATTAAAGCTATAACGGCGCCCAAATAATCAAATATATGCCAACTAACTGCACTGACGATGACAGACAGACAGTACAGTTCGTCATACTTTGGCTTCCTTGCCCGTTTGTACGTTTGCTTTTTTATTTTGCATTATTTGTTCGTCCAATCGCCTGTTGATTGTGAGTGCGTGTGTGTGTGAACAATTGCGATCAGATGGCCAAACGAACGAATTTAAACAAGCGAGCCGTCGGTCACAATCAAAGCCACAATAAAGGTACTTATCTTCTGTGGTAACCTGTGGTGTTAGATCTCTCTTGCTGACAATTTGAACGCCAGGTGGCGCGCCAATTTGTTTACATACCATTATGAAAGAGGATGATGAAAGAAAGAGCGAACATATAGTGTTTCAAGACCGACACACAAACGACGAACAAACGGAAAAACGAAAGGAAGAGAAGACAGACAAAAAGAAGGAGACAATTTGTGTCATTTTATATGGCTTCGTGTGGAACGGCAATTACACAACACATTGCTCTCTACTGTTGCTTTTGCTCGTGCTCATGCTATCGTTGTTGTTGAATTGAATAATAGCTTACTAGTAGTTGAGGATTTTATTCACGTTGTTTACCTAACGACGATGTTGACGAATCGACGCTGGTTGTTGTTGCTACTGCTGCTGCTGTTGTCGAGCAAAGATGATGACAATTCAACGCAAAGTTGTGATTATCGATTTCTTCTCACACTGGCAAGAATGACAACATTGCTGCATTTGCTTTCGTTACTGTTGCTGTTGCATGCTGTTTGATGATGGAAAAGTTCAGTCTAAATTTTGCTATTAAATGAAACAAGACAAGCGCGCAAAACACCACCAAACATTTCTCTCTTCCTATCGACATATGCATAGATCTTTTCGTTGCTTGTTCGTTTGCTCAATCAATAAATCCTACCGATAGATCGATCGATCGTTAGGTCGGTCGGTCGGTCGGTCAGTTGATCAGTTGATTTGTCGGTCTGCTAAAATCGAGCAAGAACGAATCGAATCGATCGATTATCGTGCGGCGCGCATTCTCATTGGCACGTGCAACTGCTCGTCGCGCATAACGTGCAATCAGCATATCATCAGTTGGCGCGAGAGTACAGATTATTTGACGTGAAGAGCGGGATTATTATCGAACTTGGTGCGTGCACTGTGTGACGACAAACACACGCACATTTAGCAGTGTCTGTCCTGCTAACATCATCGTAACAACGTCAACAAACTGTAGCGTAGTAATAATAGTAACAATCATAGGCGCAATAATAGATGCGCCTAGAATTATGTGCTTTAGTGTTATGTGGTGCCGGGGATTTGTGGAAAACTTGTGCCGCCACTGTCACTGTCGAATGATTCGAGCTAATAATTACTATCGAACGAACAAAAGAACGAAAACATATCTCGTTGATTTGTTCTTGTGCTGTCAGTGTTCAGTTGAGAGAACGAACGAACGTGCAATCAATCAAGCAAAGGCACAAGCAGTAACAGCAGCAGCAATGGTAAAACTTTCATTGTCGTTGTCGTTGACAATTTCAGCAACAAACACAACTCTCATTAATGATTGCCACTCTCACACGAGCACAATTAATGGCGAAATGAACGATCATAGCTTTGCTTTGCATGTTAGCAGCAGTGGTTTTTATTTTAATGGGAAAAATAATGCTGTGCGACCAATAGTGTACGTTCGTGACCATTGTTCTCGTTATTAATGGTCAATATAGCGGATTCAGGTGACGTAATTGGCGTCACAGAGCAGGCAAAGCGTGCAAATGTACTATGCTCGACAAAATAAATGATCCAATGGAAAGTCTATAAGTAACGTAATTTTCCCTTTTCGGGGTTTTGTCTCACAAGTCGATAGAGCGCGTAGTTTAAGATGACGTCTGACTTGGCGAGCTGAAGTTGTTTTCTTTAATTGTCACTCGACCCGTCAACAGCTGTGTGTGCAAAGAAAGCCCAATTATCTACACAAACACGGGGAAAAGTCGCACGGAGATAAACCCTAACATAGACGGATCATTTATTTTGTCGAGCATAGTACCAACAAATGTAGAGCGTGCAATGTTAGGGCAGGGGGAAGCGAATCATAACGATTCGTTCGGAAATGACCATAGTGAACGAGCAATGTGATTAAAGATGAAGATTACAATTTGCACACAATTGCAATTTGAGATGAAAAAAAGTTTGAAAGAAAAAAGAGAGAAAAAAACAACTTTCTAGCATAAGATCTTTCATTGCATTGCAGCTAGTAAACGTAAGAGCAATGAATGAACAAGAGGATCGAAATCAAAATCAATCATTGGATCGCTGACACACCGGACAACTAGCTAAGGTAATAGAAGGACTGATGGACGGACAGACAGACAGACAAAGCAAGAATGAAAGAATCGGCGATTGGCAAAGAACAAACGACAACATAGAGTAGAGTGTAATGAAATGAAATGTAATGACAACAGCGGCAGCAGCAGCAGCAGCAGCAGCAATTGCGACGATCAATCGGGAGAGCGACTAACGAGCACGTGGCCCAATGAGAAAACGAGAGCACGCGATTATTGTTCGTTCGTTCGTTCTTTCGCTTGCTCTTCCACAATTCGTTCGATTATTGTTCTTTACTTCTTCTTTCCTTTTGATAGCGCTGTGCGCGATTGTTTTGCTCGATCGTGAGTTTAATTCTTTGTCGCAGTGTCGATTTCAAAGCCAGAGAGAGAGAGAGAGAGAGAGAGCGCCAATGTCAGCAATGTTGCTGTTGTAGAAAATCTTCTACGATATTAGACTTTGATGCTTATTATTATTCTTAGTTTTTGCTGCTGCTGCTCTTAGTTTGTCTCATTTTCAGTGCTCTCGTTACGGGTTTCAATTGTAGGTAAAAAATTCTACCAAGTTTTCTTAAATTGAAGCCAAGTGTTGTTGGTTGCTTGAGCTTTTGCTCGACATATGCTGTTGCTGTGGTTGTCGTTGTCGCTGTGGCTGTGGCTGTGGCTGTCGCTAAAGGCATTTGCCGTGCGACTCATCTCATATCGTTCTTCTTATTATTATTGCACTCTGTGAGTGCGTGTGTACCGTGCGTGCATGGCTACGTGTGTTTGCATGAACAAATCTTAGCCTGAGAGCACAGAATCGTTCGTTCATTAAAAAAACCTGACGACGATGACGACGACCTTTTTTTCGCATTTCCACACTATCTAACGCTAACGTGTTGTTCGCTCCAACGTGTGTTCGTTCGCAGTTTAATCTAGCAGTTTAAATTGAGCCTCAAAATCCAGATTCAAATCTAAATTGTTCGCTCTTATTCTTATTTTCTCGCGCTTACTGTGAGCGCACTACTCGACTCTCAGCAGCTCGCACTTATGAGTTGACTTACCTATCCTACTATTTGTGTGATCTATTGTTCGTTCATTCTGTTCGTTTGCGTTTGCATTTGCGTTTGAGTTCGCGTTCGAGTTTGCGTTTGAGTTCGCGTTTGCAACTCGAGCCCGAGTCCGAGTTTGAATTTGAGTCAAACTCGTCGAATTAACCATCGAACTGACCGATCGGGCGCTCGATCAACGGGCCAAACTCATCACACTTAGCAAACACACACGCAACTCAAACAACAACAACAGCAAGAAGTGGCACAAAATCAATCATTTCCTCACCGATCTCTATGACATTTGTTCGTCCGTCCGTCCGTCCGTTCGTTCGTCTGTCTGTCTGCCTGTCTACTTATCCGTTCATTCTCTCATTTATTTGCGCGAATCTTTATGATTTTGTGCGTGTGATAATCAGACAATCAAAACCAGTAGCAATCAGAGAACCGTCAGCTGCTGCATTGGAAACATGCAAATGCGAATGTAACTCAGTTTGTGTTCGGCAGATGGCGCCACCAGCCAGTGGACGCTATATCTGGCAGCTATATCTGAGCCCACATCGGAAGTAGCGCATTAGCTGCTGCACATTTCAAACACGACGATACAAGTTGCTGTGGTAGTAGTGGCTGTGTTGCTCAGATGATTCGATAGATGTCCATTCGTGGTCATTTTAAGTCAAGTTAGGAATCTTTGTTGCAAAGATCAACTTATAATTAGCCAGCAGATAATGATTGCCGGCACAACAACGACAACTCACAAGTAAGCAAGCGAGCAGTAAGTTGACGCAAGCAAGTTGACTGAACGCGCCAGCGAACTAAAGAATTGCCGCCAATCGTTTCGCAATCCAAATGAATCTCGTCTCATCTCGAATTGGATAAAATCGAATCGAATTGTGTGAGAGAACTGAATTGGCCCAAATAGACTCAGCATAGATGAATCAGCAGTGAGAGTTGAGGCCTCAGCAGGCACGCACGCACGCACACAGTCAGTTAGTAAGTCACGTGAGTAGAAGTAACTGTACGTGTCACCAAAGATTCGCCATTGCCACACGACACAGCAGCAGCAGAAGCAATGATGATGAATCCATTCATCAATATTAATGACTTTCGATGGTCATCGTGATCTGGACTTTCAATTTGAGCTGAGCATTGAAAAATAGCAGCTCAAACAACTTTAAACTAAAAAGTTGAGTTTTTTCTCCTTTGATTTCTTCAGTGCACAAGTTTTTGATTTTCTTTGCCTGCTCTGCTGATAAAAGCTCACTCGCAACTTATGGATTACTGCCACTGCGACGACAACGGCCTCATTCACGACAGCAGCAACCATTTGCTATCAAAGCCAACGAGCAACAGCCAACGTGGATGAGCTCGTGTGTGTGCGGCTAAAGTAAGAATAAAATAAAAAAATCACAAGAAGAAGAAAGAGCAAGTGACTCATTAAAAGCTGAACTCGAGCCTCAGAGCTTGCAAGTTTGCTAGCGAGCGAGCGATCATCAATCGCAAGCGGCGCGCAGATAAAAATCGAATATAGATTATAGATTTCTCTTTCTTTCTCGTTCTCGTTCTTTTCACGTGACAGACTTTGCACGCATTGCAATCGAACTGAACTGAACTGAACTGATTGTCGAAGGGATCAGTGAGCGCAAGATTGAGACGCTTTTTAATTTTTGGCTTTCAATTTTTGAGCTCCCAATATTTGACAGTGAGGCCTTTCTTTGTCACACACACATACACACACACACGGCTTAAACGTGCTGTGTGTGAGTGCGTGTGAGTCATAGCGATAAAAATCGATCGGCCAGCTCGCAAGTGAGCGTGCAGGCGAACGAGCGAGCCAATCGAGGAGGCACGGTCCAGCGCAAGCTTAAGCTCAAGACACAGCAAAAAGTAAAGAGCAAAAGTCAGTCGGCGAGACAATGTGAAAGGGCGAGCGTGCGACGTGATGCGCAATCCTTATCTTTGTTCGCTATGCTCGTCATTGCAATCGTCGTCGTCGTCGTCACATGCGACAATAAAAATAAAACTAAAAAATAAAATAAGAAAAAACGCACGAGCTAAATCTTGGCAAGCAACAGCGAGACACACGAACAAACGAACGGACGGACGGACTCATGCACGCACGGACGCACGAATGGACAAGCACGTGCTGCATGCTTGTTAACGTCCTATAACGCACACAGTCAGCAGAGAGACAAACAGTAGGCGGCATTGAGCTAGACAACAGACAGCTAGATTGGTTTTAAAATTCTTAACGTCGCCAATTTGTTAGCTCGTCTACTTGCACTTGCACTTGCTTTGCTTAGCTTGGTTAGCAACTGTGAATGAGCTAGCGTGAACTGGGCTGAGCTGAACTGAACTGAACGTAAGCGAACGAGAGTGAATTGTTGTGACAAAATTGGCAAGCAGTGAACATTTATTTGCTTTTCCATTCAACGTTCAATGAAGTTTTGTTCTCTTTCTTTATTTCTCTTCAATTGAATTCTTCTTTTTCTTTTTTATTATTTTTCTTTATTTTACACTTGATGGCGAGTACAGCCAATGCATTGTTATATCGTTGGAGTCGCAGTCACAGCGAAGCGCGACTGCCAGACGTCAGTCAAGCAGTCACTCGAATCGAATCGTCACTAAAAACTAAAAAGACCAAGAAAGCAAAATTATCGAGCAAAAAAGGTTGCATGATCATTGAAAGAAAGAAAGAAAATAACGTGAAAATTTTACATTTGTCTTTTCTTCTTTTCTCCTCTTCTTCCTTCTTCTCCTTATGATTATTATTGCACTTAATATTCTCGCTCGCTCTATTGCTTGCGTGGGCCTACATGGAACAGCACGGCAACGGCAACAACAACAAATGTATAAATTGTTGCAAAAATAGATACGCGCATGCACATTTTAAAATGCACACAATAAGCTGGCGAATAACTGAAGCAGTTGAATAATCTGCAGAGAGCAAGAACAAGAATTACATCATCAAATCAACACAGAGCACAGCACAGCACAACAACATTAACAGCAGCAGCAACAACATCAACAGTAGTAAGGACGAAAGCAGGAACAACAACGCATGCGCGTTAGCCTTTAAAAATTAACCCAAACTCCGCCCACTATGCGCGCACTCGCGCATCCGCATTGATTGGCTTCTGGCTATGCCGTTGTTGTTGTCGTTGTTGGCACTGTCGCTGTTGTTTGTTGTAAGCGAGCAGTTACAGCGCACTCGCGTCAACGACGCAAGCACGAGCAAACACCGACACCAACACTGACAACAATAGTAACAGCAGCGGTAGAAGTAGCAGCGGTAAAAAAAAGGAATTGCAATTGGACAACAACAGCAACGCCACTCGTTGGTTGGCTCGCTTGACGTTCGCATACAACGAAAGCAACGACGACGACCACGACGACACCTGATAGCCGCCAGCACGCATTCTATCGCCAATAGCGCACGTGCTGTTGCCACAGTCACACGCACACGCACACACACACGCACACGCACACACACATACACATACATCTACAACAACTCTTCAAGCTGCTACAACTCAAGTAACGGCGCTCGTCATCGAAAGCAAAACAAGTCATTTTTACTATTAGCTTCTGCATCTTTTAATTGCAACAAGCAAACGAAAAAGTTCACATGTGATCAATTTGTTGGCCTCAATCAAACACACACAAGTTCAAAGTTTGAAATTCCAAATAAGATCCTCAAAGTTTGTCTCAAGAAGTTGCAAATCGATTGTTGTCAATCGAATGGCACAACACTAAACGGCCACCTGTTCGTCTTGAAATATCAACAACAACAAGGACGACGACGAAGTAAAACAAAGTTTCCTAACCAACAAGCTTAGTAACAAGTATACGAAGCTTAAGCCTAACCACACACACACACACACACACACACACACACACACACTCAATTGTTGTAAAATTTTGTCAAATGTCCAAGAAGATTTTTAGCAACAAATGAGAAATAGTTTTTTTCTTCTTCTCCTCTCATTTAAGCACCCAAACACAACTGCACAACTATAAGCACACACACACACATGAATTAATTCAACATTTAATTAGAGCACTTTTGAAAGGTTACGTCATCATCAATAGAATCTATAATAGAAGAATTTATATGAAGACACAAACAGAGAAAGAGAGAGAGAGAGAGAGAGAGCTATATACCGTCCGATGAAAACAGAGAGTCGTCTCGAATGAGAAAATCAAATATTCGATGAAAGAGAGCGACAATTAATAAAAAACAAAGAAGAATAATCTCGATTGAGATCAAGTGAAAATGCACTCGCGCAATTCGTGCAAGACACTCAAGTGTCCGCGTTGCAATTGGCATTACAAGTATCAAGAAACATTAGAGACGCACATTAAAGATAAGCATCCCGACAACGAGCTCACGTGCATCTATTGCCTCACGAATCAGGCGCATCCACGCTTGGCGCGTGGCGAACAATACACGTGCGGCTACAAGCCGTACAGGTGCGAGCACTGTAACTACTCCACCACCACCAAGGGCAATCTCAGCATTCACATGACCAGTGACAAGCACATGACAAACATGCAACAGCGCCAATATCAGCACCAATTGGCGCTCTCAGCTGATTTGTCGAATTCCGTGGCGGCGGCCGTCGCTGCGGCCAGCATGAATGGGGCCGCTACTAATTTATCGACCACATCACCGGCGACCACAGGCACCACGGTTACCATAACGCCAGGGGGCTCTACATTAATGTCGAGCCCCACAGCGCACACTGCATTGAGCGCACACAACGCTGCAACGTTGACCACGAGCACCGGCTCACAGCAACAACAAGTGCCAACATCGCTGGCTGACGCATTGGCCAGTCTCAATCAGCTGATCGGCGGCGGTGCTGCCACCGGTGGCTCGCCTAGCGCCCAATTAATGGCGGCCGCAGCAGCAGCAGCCATCAGTCAGCAACAACGTAATCTAAACAACAGCAGCAGCAACAATCACAGTCAAAATAATTCATTGTCTAATTCACTGGCTGCGCATCTGACGCAACACCATCAGCACCAGCAGCAGCAGCAACAATTATCATCACCAACACCACCGTCACCAACGTCAGCGGCAGCAGCAGCAGCGGCGGCCGCTGCCGCAGCACAACAATTGCTGGCCAATCAACTAACGGCACAATTAGCGGCCG
This sequence comes from Fragariocoptes setiger, assembly GCA_019968535.1. Lineage (NCBI taxonomy): Eukaryota > Metazoa > Arthropoda > Arachnida > Trombidiformes > Phytoptidae > Fragariocoptes > Fragariocoptes setiger. Next base: position 2,772 of record JAIFTH010000731.1, on the reverse strand, counting down.
CAGCGGCAGTTGCTAGTGTGACGCAACAACAACAGCATCGTAGCCCAATTTTGAATCATCATCATCATCACCCAACAATTAATGGTCACAGCATCAGCAACAGAAACCAATCTGCGTTACACCAACTGCAGCAGCAGCAGCAACGACAACAACAACAACAACAGCAGCAGCACCACCAACAACAACAAAAGAATCTAAAATTCAATTCATCATCGGCTGATCGTTCTTTCAATGCCGCTAATGCGTCACCTGCTGCTGACGACGACTCTATAGGTAAGTTGTACTGGCTGGCTAGTAGTAGAGTGTGTTCTCCGTTCTGTGTTGGCTACCGTAATCAGCGTTAGTTAGTCTTACCAGTTAATCTTGAGCCTTCAAGAGAACTTGGAGATTCTTTTCGAGTCGAGATGGTCAAAGTTTTGATTCGAGTTCGAACTGTTGTTTCTTCCCCCACTAGCTTTTTTTTCATTTTCATTTTCATTTTCATTTCTGGAAGAGAGAAGCACAATTATAAATTATAAAATATAAATTAGAAATCGTCAAAAGAAAAAGAGAGCGATTGATGGACAATATAACAGCTGACGCCCTAATTAGAGACTACACAGCTCTGTATACAGGCTTTCTTGCTGGCGGCCAACACGTGCTGTCGTCGTGCACGACAGTGCGTGTGAGTGTGCGTGCGTGTGTCACTTGAGTCGTCTGGCAAATTTAAGTCGAAATCTTACGCTATAATTATTTCTATCATTCGATGTTTGATGTGTTGATGTTCCAAGCGAAATTATGGCGCTCCTCGATTGCATTCACACACGTTGATTTGCAGTGCAGTGCAGGTCAGTGCAATGCTGCACGATGCTTCGATGCAACATCGACACCGACAACAATATGTTACACATGACACATGGCGCCATCTAGCGCGCCAATGAAAAGCTGCCCTTCTTTTCTTTATTCTTTTGGTCGAATAGACGACGAATGATGTTATTGATAAAGCTCTACATGTTGTGCTGGTCTCGTTGCTCTTGATTGCAAGTTTACCTGATTGCTGTTGTTGTTCTTTGCCAGAATAATAATTAGAACCAAGCGAACTCGCGAAAAGCCGAACATGCAAATGTTGGCCGCGCCCTGATAGCCTGTCATCGAGCCGACGACGACGACGACGACTTTCTTTCGACGACGTCGACGATCAACTGAATGAAGTCACGATTTGATTCGTCGTCGTTACATTTAGACTTTTTTCAGTTGAACCCAACTTGGCCTTTCATCGAAGCTTGCTCATTCTCTTATTCACAGATACACAGATTGGCTTGCCGCGTCAGCTGTCGTTACGTCATTCATTTACGATCGACGAACTGTAGCGAACATTTAATCAGCTAGCAGGCTTGGCAGTCGTTCCTGTTGCTGCTGCTGCTGCTCCTATGATGTCCACGTGCATGTTGCTATGATTTGCTTGATGTGTCAGGAGCACATCAAGTGTTTGTTGATTGGTGGAAGACGTGAGCTGAACTAAATCGAACTAAGAAGAGGAAAAAATGAACAACGAAAATCAGAACAACAATCGCTGCCATCGAGTGCTTGGCACAGCGCTTTTGCTTGCTGGTTGCTTGCAAGTTGCAACATTGCTGCTCGATGTGTTCGCTTGATCGGCAATTAAGCTAACGAACAACGCCCGAACTCACCTTCACTCAAACACAAGGAGACTAAAAAAACATTGGCCGATTTTAAAATGAAACAGTGAGCAGCAATTCTTGCTCTCTCTTTTGTTTGTCTCTCTAATGAGCAACCACTCGGTTCGTTATATGGGCAACACAGTCACACAAACAACTTGGCCAGCAAACAACACAACAACGAGAGAAAAAAAACTATTTTTTCTTTTCCATTTTATTGTGACTGAGTGTGTGTGTGTGTGAGTGCACGTGTGATAAAATGTTAGTTTGTCTACTGTTTTGACTTGAAACAAGAGCACTACGAACAACGAGACGACCAAACAACAACAGAAAGAATCGAAGAATCGAAACGAAACGAAACGAGATAACGAGTCTAAAACGAGCCTGTTTTCACCTTGTCATTGCAGAGAACACTGCCGCCGACGCTGATCACTTTTTAAACTTGCAACCTCACTTCACGCTCTCGTTCGTTCGTTCGTTTGATCTAATTAATTTGGCTCGTAAAGTGAAGCCACGAACCGAACGAGTGACCACTACAATTCGTAGGCCTCATTACGAGTGCAATTACGACGCGATCACACTCGCACACGTATCGTATTGCGTCGCTTTAACGTGAGCGTGCGCCCGATAACACCAGCCAGTCGTTAATGAACGACGACGACGACCACGAGCTCACCTGTGCGGGTGGTAATCGCGCTTAGTTTTCAATTGCGAGCTTCTCGGTTGATCTCGGGTTCAGTTGGATTCTATTTTCACTTTTATTGCAACGAATCAACAAGCAGCAATGCTGTCTGCATTGGCTACTTTCAATGTCAGTGTCTCACTTGCTGGCTGGCTGGCTGGCGTTAATCTTGAAATAAATCAGATTGGTTAGTGTGAGGCACTCACACACGCACACACACGTGGCATAAAGACAGAGGATCAAGGAAGAACAAAAGACAATAATAATAATAATCAAACGGTGAGTGAGTGAGAAGACAGAACTATTGTTTTCTCGATAATATCTTTGCTCGTTCTCTTGCTTGATCACGTTGTCTTGCATCTGATGTCTTCTTGCATTGTGCTGTGTGTGCGTGTGCGTGTGCGTGTGCGTGTGCGTGTGCGTGTGCGTGTG
>JAIFTH010000730.1:0-17822 GCA_019968535.1 Fragariocoptes setiger | reverse complement strand
AGTCAGACATGAACATCTGACCGAGAGGTTAAGAACCGAAGATCATTTAAAAAAAAAACTAAACGATTAAGGTTCGAATCCCAGCTCGCTCGGCCCCGCGAAAGGGGGATCTCGGCGGCGTGCGCCCTTCTTAAACTAGTGGTGACCCAGGATCGGATATTTTTTTTAAAGTTTTTCAAGTTTATTTATAAGTTGTACAATCAAAAAGATCAGAATTGATCATATTCAAGATCCCGCCATATCCCGTGGATCCGCCCATCGAACCAGATCGGATAATGGGTCTCGATGAGGCAGTCGTATTCGAGAGTGACATCCTGGTCGTACCAGGTAATCGTAAACAGATCCGTTCTGTTGTTATTGGCGTCCATTTTTTTGAGTGTGAAAAATAATAAAATTGTTTGATTGATTGTAATTTGGGAACTTTTCGATTTTCGACTTTTCGGTTTAATGAAGTGACTCGTGATGCGAGAAGTAATTCCGAGAGAAAAAAAAATCAAAGCGGATGTTTAACGGCCATGTTCACTGCATTCCGACACTTCGGACCCAGACTGTAGCCGAACCGGAAGTTGTAGAGGTACAAATGAGGTGTCGTTCTGTCAGTCGTGATGAGATCCAGCAAGAACAATTGTGAAAAATTGACTCAACCGTGTGGGACACGAGATATAGGCCGTTTCCGGTAAAACCGGAAATAGGTGCGTCCGGCAAAAAATTCGGGTACCATCGTACTTGTCTCATCGAGAGGGTCAAGAAAAAATAGGTCTTGACCGGAAGGGGCGGGCCCTTATATAGTAGTACACCCAACTCTTGTTGTATATCGAACCTTTCGAACGAACTTTATTCACACATCTGCACGCTGATGTGTGAACAGCGCTGTGAACACCTGCACACACCCGCACAGCTGCGAGCGAGAGACGCACACGCAGACAAACGCATTGTAAATCTTATATGAAACACCCTTTATACGTTAAAACCAGTGTTGTTCACTGCGACAAAACAGGCGGACAGACGGACCAATACTCAATCATTGGCACTACTTTGATTCGTTTTTAGTGCACAAAACTCGCACAAAACAAACTCAAAATCAAATTCAACTTGAACTCATGCAAACAACGAGCATAATTTGTGGAGTTGGTCAATTTATTCGTATCATTTGACTGCTGTGATCTGACTGTAGTTTGCGAGTCGCGCCCACACACGCCCTCTTTTTCTTCTTCCTGTTACAGTCGATGATAGCTTTAAGCTGTGACATTGTAACATTGTTGACAAGGTACACCGACGTCGTTCTTTTTAAAAATTATAAGATTATTCTATTTGTACCACAATATCACACGTCACGATTTTTTAAGCTCGCACGATTATATTGAGTAAACATTTACAGCTTATTTGGCCGATAAGTGTGACAGGTGCCATTGCAAAATATATTGCACTCTTGTGAGTGATTGATTGAGTCAATTAAATTAATGACGAGCCTTCTTCAGACAGATTCAGAGTGACAGGTAGGTGCCTGTAATAGGTAAAGTTCAATATCATAACATGATGGATCTATGATAACGATGTCGATCCATCGTGAAGCTCATAACTCAAAGCTCTTCGTCGCTTCGTGCAGATAATGACAAGGATCGTTAATTACAATCAAAGATGGCTTGAGATTAATACTGAGTTTGTTCTGATGATGACAGACACGACACAACACGGCACATTCAACATTTTCGTTTGCTTTCTCCCAACAATAATACTTAATCATTGTGAATGTTGAGCTCTCTAACACTTGACACCTGACGATTAGACAATGTCAAGTGCTTGTTTAATTAATGCTGGCTGACTGGCTGGCTGTTTGGTGTGAGTTAGCCATCGTATATCTTGAACATCAGTGAATGCACTTGACGAAATTGGTTTCGTTTCACCCAGACCAAAGTGACACGCAAGCACTCTGTTACACGCTTGTTGCGCCATAACAAATTGGCTAATCAAGGCGACAATCTAAAGAAAAGCTTAACACTGAACGCGGCGGTCGTAGAAATATATTGCATACGAAAACAGAGTTTTTTCAACATTACAAGTATTCATTTCATTATCGAAATTTATGTGAATTCGCTCTAGTAAGCTTTAGGTTCATAATTCTTCCTTCTATATTTATCTCCAAGTCTTGTCTTTCAGTCATTCGTTCATTCAGCTTTGATCTTGATTGAAAGAGGTTCGAGTAGGGGAGCACATTATCGGTTATTGACAGCATATGACAAATATACTGTTAATTTGTGTTTATGAAAGAATAGTATCGATAAGATGAATAAAATATGACCATAAAATTTAAATAATAAAAGCAGATTTGTTTCTTGAGAAACATTGACATCAAAAAAATCATCAATCAAGAGGATGAGAACTCTGTTTTTAAGAAAAGAAAGAAGAGAATCAATTACTAATCAAGAATTGAGATTCAAAAAGAAAAAGAAGAATCAAAAACTTTAAATGTCGTTTTTTTACTTTTCTTTATTAACAAACTTGGAGCTGAAACGACGATCTAGAAAAAGCTTTTCGTTAAATTGGATTCCTAAAAGGAGAGTCTCTAATCATCACTTTCGGTGGCAGCAACAACATAGATAGATAGATGGCATATCTTTCTACATGATGTTTTCACATCATGTAAGAAGAATGATAAGTTAGTGCTGTGTGTAACTTATGAAATTTGTTGATGTTGTTGATTAGGTAGATAGAAAGAAATAGTTAGTGAGTCGTCGATGATACATTGGTTGGTCGTAAATCGTACGAACCAGGACGTAAGAGTGACGTAAAACAAGCACCTACTCAGGTCATACATCATGATGAACATGATTCGTTCTATTGATACGCTGCTGTTAAATTGATTTTATGTAATTCAAGCTGTTCCCGCTCGCACACTCACTCGCTATATCAAGACCACAAAGTAAACTTTACTTGCTGACTGTTGACTTCGCTTCGTAACTATAGTTTGATAATTCAGTTTGACACAGCTGACACAGCAGCTATATGACAAATATTGTACATTTGTACCAGTGTACAGGTGCATTGCTGTTGTAAGCGATAGCTTATATCGCGAGCGAGTGAGCGAATGAGCTTACGTAAGCCTGCTCACTTGCTTTTGCTGTCTCTGAACGCGACTGACTGTCAGTTGCGAAGTTGTTGAGGCGTCAAGTGTATCTCTTTCTCTACTATTTGATGCGATTCGGTTTTGTTTGTTTAGGTTTGATTCGAACACGAACTCACTGCAAATACATCTGTTCCACCGACTGACTGCTAACGACGACTAGCAACGCACTTCTATTTGACTTGAATCAAGTTGGTTTCTATTTTGGTTTGGTTCTCGTTTTGAGTGTACCGAAATTCGTGCGAGTGCAAGTGCAAGTCAGTGCAGATCGAAGAGAAACGAAACGAAAAATAAGTTTTTCTTTTGACATTCTTGCCACATTGAACTTGGCGGCTTGATATTCTCTTCTGTTGCTTGCCATTTCGTCGTCGTCGTCGTCGTCTTCATCTTTCATGCTTCGACTCTGGATTATTTCTTCGCTTTAATGTGACTTGTGGCCACACGAATATGCCTGCTAACGTATGAATGCTGCTTGCAAATAAATATGGTTTGAAGTAGATGTAGTGTGCGTGTGTGTGTACAAAATATGAAAGACTCTTTGTGAGGAAGAATTTGCGCGTGTATGTGGAGAAAAATTGACACAAGTTTGCAAGTTGATCAAGTGCTTCGGTGTGCTTTGGGTTACATTGATGATAATAATGAACTGTTGCTCGCTCGCTCACTATGTTTAATAAAATGTTATTCGTATGTCCATTTCGACGAGCCATTAGAGTGCCATTAGCATCGTCGACAGTGATGCTGGAATCCGATAACGACTCTGATCTCTCAGCATAGAAGCCTACGCATAATTGGAACAAAAATAAACTCTGCCGTAACGACTGCGACACGAATGCATTAAATTGAGAATGTTCGAATGTGAGTGTGCATGTGCACCTGTACTGTTGTGCCGTTTTGGATTTTGTTTGTTTGTGTTTGAATGGATACAAATTTGCATCTTGTTGCAGATGAGTTGATCGATTCTATTCGACTCAATTATTGTGACCACGGTCTCGCAAGGTGAAATGATGCGTCCGAGCCTTCTTTTCGAAGATGATTTCAAAGCAAATTATCATTCATTATTTCAATATGCAAAACTCATCGTTTCTTCTTAATAACACCCAAACACAATGTCGGCTGATAACACCTGACAACAGTAGCCTCATTCACAAACACATTATATAGATAGGACTTGTCACTTACAGTGCATGTCTGTGTGACTCGACACTATCTCTCTGTTGAACTTTTCAAGAATAAGAAGAAGACGAAAATCTTTAAAAGTATCGGCATACCTAAACAAATCATAACCAACAACACTTGCTCACCGAGCTGTAATCGATTGTATCGGAAAGATACTCGTCTATAGATTGTGGTGCTTAAAACACAAAACAGTAAACTTGTTGCTGTCCTATGCTTTCAGACCCAGATGTAGGTGCATGTTCAGGTGTATTTACTTGTTCCTGTGACGAAACGAACTAAACGAAAAATTCAAACTCCAAAGACTTTGAGAAACTTCATGGAGAAATACAAGAGAAAACATCCGAAGTAGTGAACTCTGGGTGCTTTAGAATCCATTAATATTTTCGCAAGCGGCTGTTAACGTACACAACCTGTGTCGTCTCATCACCGTCGTTGTCGTCATCATTACAGTCGTGGCAGTCGTAATCCTTATGATTGAACTTATTAAATTCAACTACTCGCTGTGTGCGCTGATATAAACTTGCGACATTGAATTTGAGTTTGGTCGTCGTCGTCGACTTGTTCGCGATGAACATTGCTGTGATTCATTGTGAATCACGAGAGATTACACTTGCACTCACACACTTGAGCGCATAAAGTGTGAATGTTTCATGCGAGCGTGAATGTCCCATGCGAGTGTGAATGTTATTAAAAATGAAATGAACGAATGATATTGCACCATCAAAGACGTTCACTACGAAAATCTTTTAGGTTTACATTCTTCATTATAACGATCAGGCGGTGAACGACGAGTCAAGTGATCTTTTCTTGCAATAACTTCACTTGGAACTTGCTCAATTCACTTTGTTCTTCTAAATTTTCAATTCATTCTAATTTAACTCACTGAGCTTGATAATACTCTCTTGCCACTTTTTGAAATGAACCTAGTGTCGGGCAATTGCACTGTGCGTCGCAGTACACGCTCACACTTTGTGACAGGTGTCGAAATGAAGAGCTTCGTGGACACCCCATGAAGCACTGGCCACCATCCATGACATGTGCGAAAAAAGCGTCAATGCTCATGTGGTGGTCGACTTCCCAAATCTGAATCAAAAACAATTCATTTATAAACATCTACAGTCCATACCATCGATTCAGGCATTGCCAACATGGGTAATGTTCAGGTGGGGCACTTTCGATTCGCAATTTTATGATTCGTTCTGGCTGGATATTGAAGCGGACTGATTGAACATAATGTGCGCTCTTCATCGACGGACAACTGATACCTAACCACTGACCACTAACAAACGACTGCCCTGGGCAAAGGACAAACGGCAGTTATATTATTCATACGACTCGTACAACACACGTAGCAAAGCATCGTGTTTGTGCCGGAAGACAACTGCTTCAAATGATTACGACCGGCATATTGCTGAGTAAGGTTGACTGAACCAGCACAATTAGATTACGAAATTCCGTGAGCATGATAATAACGATGAGACCATAACCAACTGAGACATAAGTCAAGAGTCAAGATATGGCCAATCATGGTGTTGGGTTTTGGGCGTGAGACGGCCTGGCAAACAAGAGTCGTCAGACCTGTGAATAGAAAGCCGAATTTTTACGCCTGGCCTGGCAAAGTGTTGCCGGCAGTTCGACCGCCAGTCGTGCAAACAAATTCGCGACTGCCAGCTGGCAGTCGCGAATTCACAGGCCGACTGCGCTGCGCAGTCGAGTCGAATGTGGACAGTTCAGCTCTCTATTTTGGATGGTATTTTTTATTCGAATTCCGCGCTAGAGCACCAAAGAGAGACAACAGCAAGGACCATCTAAAATACTCACAGGATTTCGATTGTTATGAAGGGTGTCCGCGCATTAGTTGCATACGGACTGACAGATGACTGTTCAACGTTGATTGGGACGGTGTGTGTCTTTTAAGCTGCGGATGCAATTCGTTTATTCTTCAAAGAAATCGTATTGCTGAGATAAAATATTATCTTCACAGACAAGTTCCTCTTCACTGATGTCGAAATTATTGGCGAGATCTTCAAGAACCTCTCTCAGCTCTTCCTCTTGATCCCAGTCATCTCTCCCTGTTTTAAGTAGATGTTTAAACAGCCGTCCGCGTTCATGAAAGCATAACGTGACTCTATTCGCAAAACTTCTTGTGACTCGATTGAGAATGTCAGGATTCATATTCAGATTTGCGACTTCACAATACAGGCGCTCACGCACTTGTTCTATGTCGTTGCAATCTTTTAGCTTGGACTTTAAGTGACCCCACAAAAAAAGTCACAGGGATTGAGTGAAATTGATGAAAATTGTAACTGATATTTGTGACTGATTCAGTACCGCGCGTCTCAATCATTGTGATACGCTTTGCTGTAGGACTATGGCACGGCAGAAAATGCACTGCTGAATCTTGTGACAGATGACGCTCCTTGCAACTAATGCGCGGACACCCTTTATCGGCGTATTGCTTCCATGTAAAATGTGGCACAGCTGACTTTGTGACCAAATCTTAAAGTGCGCGTATTGTCGCTACGTGGCGCTTACATCGCTACACACATTAACTTCTGGTGGCAAAGTCAGCTGTGCCACATTTTATTTGAAGGCAACACTAATCAATGTGACATATATATATTAATAATTAAATAAAAACCTATCGCTTTTAAACTTAGCCACAAGCAATGGAAGTCGATAATATTATGAACAAAACGTTGGATTTGTTGGAAAAATACGGGGCTCTTGATACACAATTTGACATTGAAGAAGATGACGAAGAGGACGCCGGGGGCAGTTTAACATTACAAAGCGAAAATGTCTACAATCGTTTGTTGCCATACGACACCAGTGTCGAGTGCCAAACGCACTTGGCACGCATCAAAGCTTATCTAGCGAAAACTATACAATTAGACCAGGAAACATGTCTTGAATGGCTCATCGAATTGGAACGTTTCACCAGCATCTATGGGTTAGCCTTTTGCAAAAGCGATCATTTGAATTTCATTCATTTGCTTTATAGGATTCTGGTGTCGCCCAATCAAGATCTGTCATTCGTATCGTTCGTAGCACGATTGCTTACATTGTTGCTCAAGAAACGTTCCTTAATCACACGCGAAGAGTTAGTCATCGAATGGCGTCCATTATATGAATTGTATGAAAAGTTACTGTTTAGCAACACCGAGGCGCTTGGTATGCGCTACATACCGGACAATCTTGAGAATAGTATCAAAAATTTGATCTGCGTAGCGCGCGCCTATTTCAGTGTTGACTCCACTCAAGAGATGCTCGACGAGTGGCGTCCACTATTGTGTCCCTACGATTCTACCATTCGCAAAGCCACCAATTATATGTGTTTGTTTTTGCCGACAGTTTTACCCCTCGAGCATCATGATAAAGGTTTCAAGTTGTGGTTCGACGAGGTCATGCAAATGTGGCTCAATTGTCGTATGGTGTCGGTATATGAACAACGTTTCTCAATGCTTTTGGCTCGGCTCAGCTACGACTGTCTCGGCTACATCGATTGGGAGCCCTATATTCCGCGCATATTCACTCACATCAAAGCTGGATTTAATCTCAATGGAGGACATGCTCGTCCATCGGTGCGACGTTACGGTGATTCGCTCGATATACCGCCACGTGCCTTATGGATTGTCAGTATGTTAGGTGACGGGGGTGGCTGTCAGCAGCATATCACCAAATTGTTCAAGGCAATAGAAAGCTATTATCATCCATCCAATTACGAAAGACGTCATAGTATATTGCATCAATTTCTATACAAATTGCCAGCATGCTTCGTACGCCGTATCTACCGAGAACGATACAAGAAAACTCAATGGACGCCAGTGCCCGATTCACACAAGCTCAGTGACGACGACATCACGGAGTTTATCGAAAGCATTAAGCCGGTATTGTTCACGTCCATGTTCAATCAATCAGGTTTAGGTTGTGCCGCGTCCGCTTTCAGAGATCTCGCTGTGTTGAGACCTGAAAAAATCATACCGCCTTTGTTGGAGCGCCTGTATGGATCTTACGAGACCCTGAACGAACCGCTTCGATTTTTAGCCTCGATCAATTGCACGGCATCTGTGGCCCATGCTTTAGTTAAACCATCGAAACACTTCCCGGAAGGACCATCACATGTTGTTCCTCTATTGTTAAGCTCATTGCCTGGCATTGATTCAAACGATATGCGTAAGTGCCTGGCGGTGCTAAGATTCATATCAACATTGTCGTCGTTCATACAAATGGAGGACTACAGTTGGCTTGCTGACGAACGCCCAGATCTGACACCGGAGCAGCAAGAATTGTGCTTCGCAAGTAGCAAGTTTGAAGAATTCGTGATTCAGTTCCTTGACAAATGTTTTGTGTTAATTGAAAACAGTGCATCAGCTAACTTTTCGAACTTGGATCAAGAAAATGAGATTCGCAATCGAGATGAGGGTATCATAGAGGCAGCTATTAGCTCAGTGACCTTGGCAATTTTAGCACAGGCATCTCAGAAAATTCAAGAGGCCGCAGTGAACAAAATTTACTCACACACATCGCGTCACATTTTCGATACCAAAACTCAAGGCAAAGCTATAGCCAGCTTGTGCTTAGCTTTAGTGAAAGCCAATCCTGAGTTATCAGTGCCAAAGTTTTTGCCTCATGCGTCAAAACTAATATTGACACTGACCGAGAATCCTGAAGTTTTTGAAGAGTCAATTTTAGACGACGAACTTCTGTTCAGCATGTTGCTTATGTCTGAAATTGTTCGATGCCACAGTGATACTTTGGTTAAGTACAAAGATTTGATCATAGCCGTGTTGCATCGCGCGCTAAAACTAAACGCCAAAGAAGGATATCAGTTGGGTTGCTCAATGTTGCGTCACTTGTTGAGAGCCTTAACTAACATCTCTTGTTTCGATTGGAAGAGCATAGTGTCACCGTCTGAGTGGCCGTTTGATCAATGGGGCAGCACTATTCACGTGGATGACCTCAAGATAAAGTGGCACGTGCCTGGACCAGAAGCTCAAGCGTTTGCATCTGAGCTGTGCAATACATTCATGGTGCAGGCTATCAATGACCTGTTAAGAAACAAGAGAGGTGAAATTCAATTGTCACGTGATAAAGTCCAACGATCTCTTCACGTTATATTGAGCACACTTGTGGGTGCTGCGGCTGTATTGCCTCCATGGGAGTCGGCTGTGATAGATCTATGCCCCGTTGAAGTGCCTGTCATACCTATGTACATTCAAGATGTTGGCATCAACTCTATAACATTTTCCGATGGGACAAACATTCGCACACAAGTGGCAAATCACATGCGCGAAATTCTCGACCATTTATTGGATGCGCTTCAAGACGACACAAAAAGTCTGAGTTTGGTATGCGAAATTTTCAGTGTGCTGATGACTTACTTTGGTACGAGCAAAGCCGAATACCGGATGGCTTCACAACGAGTATCATCGATGCGTCGTGGTATGGACAACAAGCTCCTTGGATCGAAGCGTCATATTCGATTGATTCTTGTCGAACGCGTTGTCCTTCAACATCGTAACATGATGTACAATCGTGGTTCGCCATTTTTTACCGAACTTCATCAACGCGTTTTTGAAGATATGTTCAAGCTGTCCATCAGTCACTATTCAGATGTTCGTATCATTGCGCAGGAATCAATTCACCAGCTATTGCAAGTCTACCCACACTTTGAAACCGTACTTGTACCCAGACTATCCGCTTCGTTGAAAGAACCTGAGATCGAACACAATAGATTCAAAGGATTACTCTACATTATATATGGCAAACGATCTTGCTCATCATTGATGACTGATCCTAATTGGAGCGATCTGAAATCTTTGTGGCCAGCCATCATTCAATCAAACCACTCGGAGAAACCAAGTATCGTGCGATTGCTTGACCGATTGTGCGCCATTGCTCAGAAATCTTTCAACACTTTTGAGCTTGAGTTTGGTTTCGATGATCACGTCAAAGCTTTAGCCGTAGAGCTATCAAAATCAACTGATACCTCTGTCTGTGCACCCGTGACACAAGAAGATATTATATTGTGCAAAACTAAGAGTGCCGAAAGGAACCGCGCAAGGTTGGAAGATTATCATCAATTGGTCACCAAACTAGTCGAATTGATCGAGTGCCCACAACTTCACTGGCATCGACGCATATTGGCTTACACTTTGTTGTCATTGCTCGTGCGGGACGACATTCAAACACCCTTGCCTGCAGTGAAATTATTTGTATCGGCACTTATCAGCGAACGAATATCTATCAGAAAGAAAGCTATTGAGTTGGTAACCTCACAATTGAAATTGTTGAAAAGGAAGCATGTGAAGCGAGATATTGAACCTACCAACGACAACAAATGGATGCAATATAGACTCACCACAGAACCGTACACGGAAGAAGAATGGTCTAAATTGGTGTTTATTGATCGTCCGGAAACAGGTTATTATTGTTGGCCAAAACCGTTCAGGGCATATGCACCCTACAGCGAGCAGCCACTCGTTGATCGTACATATGATGAGTACAATGATTATGAGCGAGCCATCTATGATAATTTTCATAATCCAGAGTTTGTGGTTAAACTTTGCGATTATTATATTTTGGAGGAAGATAAGAAAACTGATCGCTTCAACTGTAAACGTTTCATGATGTTTAAGGGTTTGTTTCGAAACTTTGGTCCCTGCATGATAGAACCATTCAGAAAATACATAGACGAGTTCGCGCGCAGCGATTGTGAGCAAAAGCAACGTTTCGTAGCAGAGTATTTGGCCGGTCTAATACGTGGCTCCAAGCATTGGAGTTACTCGATGCTGATGGAATTACGTGATTATGTGATGCCCCTCTTAGTCGATGCACCATTGACACAAGAGAACATATCGGACTGGACAACGTTTGTCAATTACGTATTCAAAAACAGAGATATCAAACGCTTCGAATGGCTTTTATATTATTTGGTGAAACGGGCCGTGTTCGATGCTCAAACTGAGACAAACATAACACCATTTGTGCAATCTGCCCGCCTGGCTCTGGCCAATATGGCCATCGGTCAATGTGAGTGGCGAGCAATCAATCAAATATTCCCTGCGGTCTTAGAGGGACTCAAGAATCAAGATAAGCTATTAGCGTATGCCAATGTTCGCAATCAACTTGTTTCGGTTTACTCGATGATATTCTCATTCGATTATCCTGAGGCACGCACCTTGATTCCAGGCACACTAGAAGGCGGCCCCAAGAGGAAAGACTTCATCGAGTTCTTATTGCCCAAGGTGGCTATATTAGAAAAAAGTAACCAAGACAAACCGATGGACGTGGAAGAAGGCTCTCCCTCAGATGGTATGGTAATCGATCAAGAGCTTACCGCGAGCACTAGCCAAGCAACACCATGTGCTGCAACGCCGCTGGCCGGTTTGCCAGTAGTTAGTGTAATCGAGAAAGCCAAATTAGCGCTCGAGCAATTGAGACTGCAATCCACATCCACGCCAGGCAATGACGCTCAAGTAACACAAGCTTTACAACGCGATCTTGAATTGCTCGAATCGTTAGCCGGAAAGACGTCTGAAGATTACAGTCAACCCGATGTTGCAGCCAAGTTGCAACAATTGAGCATCGAATTTCCTACCTCAACTGCCATGGCAAATGTTGGCAGTGAAATAGTCCCTGATGCTTCGCAAGAGTCCGAAGAACGTAAAGAAGCCAAGAAATTGATGAAGTTAGCATGCACCTATGTCATCTATGACGTTTGCCGTATGTTGTCATCGGTGCCGCCAGAGTTGTTTAAATTACTTCCGGTTATCTGTGATATGGGACGCGAAACAAATGATCCTGAGCTTGTCGCCGAATCTGCGATTGCCACTGCCGTATTGGGTAGTCTTACACTGAGCTTAAGTGCTGTGGATGAGGCAATCAATGCAATTCGCAAGATCGTCTCATGCCATTCATGGCATGCACGTTCAGCCGCCGCGACATTCTTGCAGATCATGGTATCCTCAAATTTGTTTCTTTTGCTCGACAATCCCCGATGGATAGCTGACATTAGTGATCTTATTATCAATTCAATGATGTTCGACAGGCGTATTGAAGTACGAGAGTCGAGTGCATCAACATTGAGTGGATTGATTCATTGTGAATTTGTCAAAGTTACTCAAGAGTTTATTAATGAATTTAGACGCCGCGCAAATTCCCCCATTGTTCGTCGCAAACAATCGAATGGGTCATCAACGCTTGAGCCGCAATCTATTGTGATACGTCACTCAGGCGTACTTGGTCTATGTGCCTGTGTCGATGCTTATCCTTATACTGTTCCCGATTATTTACCAGATATATTGACTGTATTAAGCGATCATTTGTCGGACCCGCAACCGATTTCGGTAATTATATCTTCATGATATTAGCTTTTTATCTAATGATAAAGAGTTGAACATATAATGATCTACAGTCTCTGGGCATTCGAGCTAATCTTTTATATATTCATTCATTGAATCATCTGGATCACATCATACCATGCAGACCACAATCAAGAAAACTATGGGTAATTTCAAACGCACACATTACGACAATTGGCAGTCCGATAAGGCCAAATTTTCTGAGGATCAACTCGGAATACTCGCTGACATCCTTGTCAGCCCGACCTACGTAAGTGAAGTTCCAAAAAATGACCTAATGAATGATATATTCTTCTCGAAGTTTGATATTCATATTCTAAAACTACCATTTGATTATTTTCCTCTCCTATGTTTATGTATTTTTAAAAGTATGCTTGAATTATACTCGACATTGTCAGCATAGGTAGATGAGAGCTAGTGATAATTCGTATCTGGACTATGGCGTTCTAATTCGGCCGCATTCGTTAATTATTCGATCTTTGGCAAATGGTCCTACCCAACGGACCAATCCTACACTTATGAAATCTGATCTTTAACCCCTAAAAATAATAGAATAATAAATCAATTTGAAGCCATTTAAGAATAAGCTATTTAAGGATGGATCTTGATATTTTGTATGAAGTTTCATCGTGCTGTTTTCACTCGATGATAAACATCAGTGGCACTGTATGTTTTCTCCTTAACTTTATTGATAACGTACTTGACAATGCTTAACAACATCTCTACATTGATCCTCACTGACTCTACTGCACGGCACATTTGGGCTACTCACACACACCCTCCCACACTGCTTGTGTACGCCGGCTACATACGAATTAATCATCTGAGCTGTTCACATTCGGTGTTCACATGTTGTGCACATGGCAATCTGGTGTACGCGTGTATTATTCCTTACATCCCCCTCTACTACAACAAAAATATCATTTTTGTATCACTCTGGGTTAACTGTTCGGGTCTCAATCTCGCTTGTACGTGTGTCTGGTTCGTTAGCCTCGATAATTGGTCCGACCGTCTCGTTTACGACTACTTTTACTGCTCCATTTGGTTCCTCGTTTGTTGTGCTAACAGGTGCTGTACTCTCTTTCTCTCGACGTATATCTTCGTCCCAATTCTCTTCTACCTGTTGTGCTGATGTTGACGGTGGCAAACTTCTATGCAAATTCGGTTCTCTTAAGCTTCCCGTTGGTATCGGTGTATCTCCCATTACGTCACTTGTCCTTATGTCTGAGATCGGTCCTAGTATCCAATTACTGTCGATCAAAAGATTTTGTATACGTTCTAATGTCGGAAACAATTATTGATCTGTTATCATCCCATTGTACAACGGGCTATCATCCATGTGGAAATGATTCATAATTATCGGTCCTCCTGCATTATCTAATACAATGTACTTGAATACTACTAGCTTAAATGTCATGGGCTCTCTTCCTGTATGTTCTCCAATTCGATTGATTAAGTCGTCAACTCTGCTACGACTACCAATGTTCTCTATGTACTGAATTATTCCATAATTTGCATCTCTAATTGCTAAGGGTCTTCTAGTTGTTCTACTTTCAAGTCTTGTACTGCTGTTCATGATAAACAATCTCGGTTCCTGGGTCTCTGTTGATTTCGTTGCTGTCAGTTCTATCGGTTTGTCTGTACAAGTTTCCGTGTGACCTAATAGTAACGGTGCTTTCATTTGTTGGCAACAAAACTCACAGGTTGTTTCAAGTGTACTAAATACAAATTGGCTGAGTGAACTCTTAAAGAAATTCTCTTTGGTAAGTGGTACTTTACAATACTTCATCATGCAATCTATTCCCTCTGTCTTTCCTTGCTGCTCGATGCAGGCTTGACAAAATCTCTGTTGACATTTCTGATGAATGAAAATCTCTGGGTTGATGTCAAAACATACGCTACACTTAAGATTCTCTATGGCTTCGGTAACTGCTGGTGATTCTTTCACAAAATACTTCTCGTCCATGGTTACGTGATGAATAATTCTAGGTCTCTCTGATTGGTGTGTTTTCTGACGTATTTAATAATTGTACTGGTTCTAAATCGATGTCTCTGTAATCTCTAATAATTGGTTTCAATTCTGTCTGATCTGTATGGCGTCTCAACGCAATGTGTGCTGTCTTATTCGCTCTGTGTTACGATTTTTGGAGCAAACGTGCTCTCTTTGTTCTCATTGTGTTGCAATCCTGCTGTTTGTCTGCGTGTGCGTGTCTTGGCTTCTTACAACGTGTTGATCTATGACTTATTACTCTTGTTGCAAAATCAATTACTTATTTTTAACGTTTCAATGCTAATGTTCTACGTGATATCGACTGTTGCGTAACTTGACTTTCTATCGGTTTCTAATTCTCTCACTTGTATTTCTGAATCGCTTTCTCATTGATCTATGATGTTTCTTTTCGATGTTCGTCGTTTGGTCTAGTTGTTTGTTAACTATATCTCCCCCCCCCTACTAAGATTACACTATGGGGTGCTGCTGGGTCGATGATTTGGATGTCGTCGCGTTCATAATAACGTTCCAAATGCTGTACGTTTACTGTTTTTTCTTTAACTGGACCTTCAAAGTTGATAATATTAACTGAGCTTCTATTGTCATGAACTTTTGAGATCTTATACACTCCTTTGTAAATGTCGTGAAACTTATTTCCTTTTCCTTTTTAACGTTCGTTTTCATTATAACTCCTACTTTGAAATTATGCACATCTCGATGTTCATTTACTCTTCTTTGGTTCTGTTTCTGTACTTTTAGAATGTTTCTGGTGCATAAGCTCTCTAACTTTCTTGCGTATTTTCTTACGAATCTCTTCTGGATCTTGGTTCTGTAATTCTCGTACGTGATAATCTAATAAATTGTCTATAGGTAAATTCGGTTCGCATCCATAAACTACATAGTAAGGGCTCAAGTTTGTCGACATGTTTACTGATGTGTTGTATGCAAATGATAACTGATAAACGTATCTGTCCCACTGATCTGATGGTGATTCTAATAACTGCTGAAACTTGGTCCTAATACTTGATGAAATCTCTCTACTAAACCGTTTGATTCTGGTTGATATATTGTCGTTCGAATTCTCTTTATGCTGTAATTCTTGAAAAATTCTTCTGCTTGTTCTGATATATACTGAGTTCCATTATCTCTAATTATCGTGTTTGGCCATCCGTACTAATTGAAAAATTGGTCTTTTAGTTTCTCTATGATCGTAACTGTCTCCGCATTTTGTAAAGGTTCTAATGCTACCCATTTCGATAATCGTAAGTGTCCATTCATTGTTTCTTTTCGTTCTTGGAAGACCCCACAAATCAATTCCAATTGTTGCAAATATCCCTTTATGGCATAAGCTGCATTAATCCATGTCTACGGTGAGTTCTCGGCTTTCTAAACTGGTAATCATTACATGGTGCTACGTAATGTCTGACGCTGCTCTTCATCTTCAGCCACTAATACTTTGGTCTGATCTTATTAATTGTCTTGAAATCTCCAAAATGTCCTGACTGATCGTGAAATGTCTGCAATACTTGCATTCTGAGTTGTTTCCGTACAACTAGCAGATATCTTATTCTTCTTCTATGCTTAATTCTGGTGTACTTCCGTATACGGTCCCGCCCGTATCGGATCGAGACCTAGTTTTTCTTTACCCTCTCGAGGAGACAAGCACGATGGTGCATGAATTTTTTGCCGGACGCTTCCGGTTCTACCGGAAGTGGCCTATATCTCGGGCCCCACATGGTTGAGTCGAATTTTTCTTTTTGTTCTGACATAAACATACCAGGACAAGCATAATGCAGCAACATTTGTGCTTCTAAGACTTCCGGTTCGGCCACAGCGTGAGTCCGATGTGTCGAAATGCAGTGAACTTGGCCCTGAAACATCCGATTTAATTTTATTGCTTCCCGGAATCACTTCTCGCATCACAAGTTGTATTATTAAACCTCATATGACCACGAGTCCCTTCCGGTTTCCCCGCGATCGCCGCCGGGACTCCCCTTTCGCCGTGCCACGCTCGCTCGGCCCCGCTCAAGGGAGGGTCCCGGCGGCGCGAGGCGCTTCGCGCAGCGCAATACCCTGATGTAAATGTCTGACCTATCAAGGCGTAACATGTACCACTAAAACACAACCAAAAAACCAGTTGGTTCACTTTATTTTGTGTATTTACATATTCTTATCAATGCTGCCAATGGATCCTCCCGGTTTAATCGCAGTTCCCGTCTCCAGAGGTAGAGGAGCAGGTGGTCCGCAGGAGGAATGTGGGCACATCGTGGTCCTGAAATTTGTACCCACGTGGGTTTAGCGCTGTCACGCGTAACTAGGCTGACTGTCTGCTTAGCTCATAGAGTAGTTAGAGTGGTTATGCTTGTTATGCTGGTTATGCTTCTCCTTGGCGCTCGCTCGGAAGTGCTTGGCTATTTATAGACATCGGCGCTAGGCTTGGCAGTGCATTGCGTGTGTCGTAGCGTTATCAGTGGATTGGTGCGGCTGTTGCGCATGCGCAGAAGAGTAATTGTGTGTTGTGCGCAGGCGCAGAAGAGTATGTAGGCAGAGTTATGGTGCGAGAGTGAGTGCGCGTTGATTGTGTGGTTGAGAGTGAACGGTTAGGCGCACCGAGAGTGAACAGTTAGGCGCGTTGACTCTGTAGCGCGTTGTAGAGCCGCTAGGTGGCAGTGTAAATTGGAAAAGAGATTCATAGCTGATCATTGAAACTCTCATGCTGACGATTGAAACTCTCAAGATGACGATTGAAACTTTAATGCTGGCGATTGAGAGAATAATGCTGACCATTGAGATAATGCTAATTGAACCAACTATGCTGATTAGTAAGGAAAGGATGCTGGCCGTTAATGACTGATTTAACAACAATCAAAAGATTAAAACAATAGACAAGAGACAATAAAGACACAGTTTGATAAGGTTGATGAGCGAATTCTGAAAGTTGCATTTATTAATTAAGTATACATCTGAATCAATTCGGCCAAAACTAACTCTTCAGCAGCTGTTTGCAGAGCACGTAGTCCGGCGGTTTCCAAACGAATCTCTGGATCAATATCCATGGTTCGCATGATATCTAGAACCATTCCGCGGAAAACCGAGTTGTTGCGAATGTCATCGAGCAATTGGCGCATGCGGCTGATGATACGCATACGACGCAATTGGCGCTGTCGAC